>JAWZYT010003162.1:0-75000 GCA_034508575.1 Petrolisthes manimaculis | reverse complement strand
CGACTTCTGCCGGCAACTGTACATCATCCTTTTAACTTGGCTAATTCTCCGTGATTGTGTTCTTCATTGGAAACTCGCCTGCAGCTATACAAATCCTTGACCTACATATGCGCTGAGATAATGATGCCACAGTTCAAGGAAGAAATTTCGGGTACTTAGTGAGGAGGAAGGAGGAAGAGATAAAGATGGGTACGAGAGTCTTACCATGTACAGTCACGGTCAATAATATTCATCAACACAGGGGGGAGGTACTCGTGTAAAAGTTTAACAGTTTCTCCCACTTCGTTAGCTGGGAATCTTTGCGTTAATTAACTAAATAAAGCAGCATTTTCTAATATACTGCAAGAAGCTACTCACTAGTCACATCGCATGAAAACATTACTCGACAGTTTGTCTGAGGTACCCATATTGTGTATTGAAACTTATGTCCACGACTGTACAGCTGCACGCCTGACCTCTCGGCATCAACACAGTAACTAAGGGATTATTGGCCGGATCTCTGCTTATCACTGCCACCTCGAAAACCCTTAACCTCTGCCCCTGGTAACTACCTCGTTTACCCTATGCTAACGGCTTCAAATAGTGGCTGCAGGACCACAGTATGTTCATCACAACATTTATACCATTAATCTGTGTAATCACTTGTACCCTTGGGTGTTTTGACTCCTACATCCTCTCTTTGTTTTCCTCGCGCACGTGGCCAATTAATTCCGAATAGGGGTACTGTGTATAGTCTAGTGGACTATAATATGGTTTTCTCCAGCATGTGCCAGAAAATAGACTAGTCACTTTAGGTTAAAACTGGTATTACCGGAATGAGAGGAAAAGGAAGAAATTATTTTCTCCTCTGTCTCATTAAGGTACATTTGGTAAACTGGAGTGCCTTGATTCCCACAAAGTTTGCCACGAAACAGGACCAGACTGACAAAAATAATGATGGTCTGTTGCTTGGAATTGCTTGGAGGAATCAGTTGCTTTATTAGATTTACCAACATTCTACTACACCCTGAAGGTATACTGAAGACTACTATAGATGATAGTAGTAGTAGTAGTAGTAGTAGTAGAAGTAGTAGTAGTAGTAGTAGTAGTAGTAGTAGTAGTAGTGGGGGGAGGGAGATGTTACGTAATTTCCCACCTACTGTCCGCCAACAACACTAAAACATTGTACAAGGTTCATTTTACAACTACAGAACATTATTACATAGTATTATTACAGTTATTACATAGTATTATTACAGTTATTACATAGCATTATTACGGTTATTACATAGCATTATTATACTTATTAAATAGCATTATTACAGTTATTACATCGCATTATTACAGTTATTACATCGCATTATTATACTTATTAAATAGCATTATTACAGTTATTACATAGCATTATTATACTTATTAAAGGGTATGATTTTATAGTCGTTGACTCATGTGATGACAGTGGTTTTGGACTTGACTATAGGAAGCTGTTTATTGGTGTGTTTTTTATATATTGTTTACTTTGATAAAATGTGTTGATTTATGTTTGTTTGTTTTTTGTTATTTTGTTCGTATTTAAGCCTAGATCGTATATTTCAGCTTCCATGTTGTTTTCTCGTCTGTTTTCTGTTGTTCACTTTTATTCGACGCAAGTGAGGGAGGAAAAATATTGTTGGCCAAATAAACTGAATATATGAAAGAAATGAACGGAGTAATAGAGTAGGAAAACATAATATTTGATAGGCTATCAAATAAATGATTAGGTAGGGTTTCTGAGAGACAGACAGACAGACAGACAGAGACAGGGGTAAGGAGAGGCTGACAGACAGAGAGAGAAAAAAACATGAGTAACAAAAAAAAAGTTCGTGCCTAAATTCCCATCATTGTCATCTTTGCCTTCCTACCACCAGGCTGTGACTCTCTCTCTCTCTCTCTCTCTCTCTCTCTCTCTCTCTCTCTCTCTCTCTCTCACACACACACACACACACACACACACACACACACACACACAGCGAGTACCATCCAATAATCCCATGTGCTTACCAGGACTGATTTTGTACAGTTCACCTTCTATATCATAATGTCACCGTAAACTCCACACTGATATATACTCGTTATGGTATATTAGGGTCCCGACACTTGTACAATAAATAATAAGTAACATTTGTAAACGTAAACACACCAGACTCTATCAAAGTTCATAATGTTAAACGCAGAATATCACGTACAGTACGTTAAAAAAAAACACGTCCCATGGTCGACTAGTTTTTTCTATTTGTTTTTTATTGTGTTTTTTTTTTTAGTGACAGTTTTTGGCGTCAGTGTATTGGGAAACATTCATGCGAAGGAGGCCGTCCCACAATAGAAAATGACCTACATATTCATGGGAGGATCTGGTTCAGTGTCAGGGATGAGCCACGTTGGGTAATCCCTCACAACCAACCCACTCACCAATCACTGTCTCGCTCCTCACTCCTCTCTCTCCATAAGATTTCGAGTTCACACTATATATTCTGGCTTCATCTTCGGTCGAGCAGGGTTGGTTTATGGTAGTGTCCTCTCATCACTCGTACAGTAGTTGCCTCCATGGGTTTGTGGGTCATCATTACACGTGAATCAAATGGAACCTGATGTTACCTTCCTGTATATTATAATCTAAGAGGGAAGTTACCTAATTTTCCCCACTGCCTTTCCCCTCCCTCATGAGTTTCCTCCTTGCCTTTCAACACCCTGCCTATACCCCCTGCCTTTACCCTATGCCTTTTCTCCTTGCCTTTCCTCCCTGCTTTTCTCTCCAGCCTTTGACCCTCCTCCCAAGCCTGACTTACGCCCCCCCCCCTCCCAGGCTAACACTAGGAGTAACAATAGTGACATAGGCTTCCCTTGCATGAATATTTATTGCCTCATCCTGAGTTTCCTTTTCTTCCTGAGAATAAAATTATTTATCTCATACATAAGATAAATAATAAACAAGGTGGAAACTCTAATGAATAATAATAATGTTTTGGTTGCGTTGAGAGTATATGAACATATTATTACAATGTATTTTGCCCTTGACTATTCTCAAGTTAAGCTCTGCGATATTATGAAGCTGTTTTTTTTTTACCCAAATGTATTCTTCCCCCTCCAGAAATATATTATTGACTTCACACGTTAGCAAGTCTCATCCAGGTAACTTGACCAGACATGAAAATATTCTGTCAAACTGTTATCTGATCATTTTCATCATTAAAAGTAGACGCCAGACACAAAAGAATTTATAGTCTCTGATATCGAGGTTGACACTGCTAATGAAAATGTCTATAATGAGTTATATTATTATCAGCTCTTTAAGGACACACATAAAGATCATTCATGCAAATTTTCCTTCCTCTCTTGAAAAGTTTGAGGTTTATAATTTTTCTAGTTTCCTATTTTTGCAAAGTATGAAAATTGTATAACTCGTTTGAGTCTTTACCTTTGCTTACCTGCAAGGCTATATATATAATTATGCACTTGTCAATATAAATTTGCCCGGTTTGCATGGAAAGAAGAGAAGATAGTGTAGTGTTATACTCTTCTGAGGTTTGAAACTGGCGTGTGGAAAGGTTTCACAATCTCGTCTACCAAATATGCCTTACACTCAATCCATTCTTACTGTACATCTGACACTAAAAACCTGAACAGCCCATCAGTTATTTCACAAGCCAACTCCGTGTCAATGAACTCCGAGTAACTGTCAAACCAAAACGAGACGAGCGCAAGGAATATAAAGATAACCTTAAATGGATCCAAATTTACCGGTTGGGGCAGTAGATAGATAGATAGATAGATAGATAGATAGATAGATAGAAGTATATAGTGGCTGGCGGAACCTGATCCTTGATGAGTACTTGCATGGTTTTTACAGCGTTGCATATATTTATTTATTACAGTATTATTATCTGATGAATTATTTATCCTTGTGTATATTTTGACGATATGCAAAGTTGCAGTGTTTACGAGTACATATAATATTATATAAATAGCTTTGAACATTTTTATATATTAAGGAACCCTGTGTGATCATGTATATAATTATGAGACCTAGTGGCTTCTGATTCCTCCTGACTATGCCACGAAACAAGCTCCTTTATTAATGTAGGTGGTGTTTCGTGGTTATGTTTGAAGGATTCGCTAACCTCCAATTTCCTGACTAGATCATGCATGGGGTTCCTTAAGAGACAATGTTTTGGCCAATAGACGAGGTTTTTTTTATTACCCAATGATGAAATTTATGTTCAAGTTATTTGGTGGCAGCTAAATTATAAAACGTTTTTTTTCTGCCCAGACATGCAGAAAGAAGTACCTAGATTTCTTTTTCTATATATTTTCTCTCTGGGTAATGACACACAACATTATATTTTATTACCTCTCCAATCAGAACTGGATGGAGATATGTTTTTATCCCAGTTCTTATTGTCTGTATGATAAAAAAAAAAAAAAGGGAACACAGCTAGAGCCAATTAAGAACGCCTTGCAATGATAAACAGAAGTGATTCCTGCATACAGTTAATTACCGTATGCTGATAGTTTTACATCTACAGGTTATTAACGTGTTGGTGTGGATTTGCATTTAGTCACTCAGTCATTAAAGTTTACCTGAAATCTATATTATTATTATTATTATTATTATTATTATATATTAGTTTTCTCAATGATAGAGATACTTTCCTATAGTCACAGTCCTACATTCCGTTATGGTCGACACAGGACATAACGTTTCTAAGCCTAAGTAAGACCACAAGCAGCCAACAAGTCTATAAAAGAGGTCGCTTTAAAACTTGAAGCGCTCTAAAACAACTTGACTGCCTTTTCTATACAGCTAGAGTCCAGCACCTCACAGCTTCCCCTCCTCAGAAGATAGATAACCTTTACCTGTAGCAGAAAACACACGCATCTCAGGAGACAATCATATCCCCCAACTGTAATCTGTTTGAAGCCTGACCGTACCGGCTTCTACTTTTTTCATCATTATATCGGTTTCCCTCCGTTCAGTATCTTTCCCATACCATATATAACTTAATACAATTTTATTTAATCTAACCTAAACTCTCTATATATATTATACTCAATTCAACAAAGCATAGCAAACACATGACCTCCTAGAAAACATAATTGCAAAAAAAAAAAAAAAAGTAAGCACATTTGGGAGAAAAATAAAAATAAATAAAAATATATATGCTCCTCCCGAGTCAGAGAATTAGCGAGTGAGATGCGGTTCACCACCCCGACCCCCGACCCCCAACCCCGACCCCCAACCCCCTCTTTGTTGATGTTTCCCATGGCCGCTGGAGAACGTGAGACCCCTGACCAGACCAAGATTCGCGAAGTCCGGGTTCTTTCTGCCTTTCCTTTCCTCCCTGTCTGTGTGTGTGTGTGTGTGTGTCTACCTCCATGACTTGAGATGATGGTGGGAAGGGGAAAAGCCAAAACTGCTATTGTTTACCTTCGGATCTGCGGAGATTTATGGAAACGCTTTTTGCTTGTGTGTGTGTGTGTGTTCTTGTGTGTGTGTTTTGTGTGTATGTGTGTGTATGTGTGTTTGTTTATTTGTGTGTGTTCTTGTGTATGTGTGTGTGTGTGTGTTCTTGTGTATGTGTGTGTGTGTGTGTTCTTGTGTATGTGTGTGTGTGTGTTCTTGTGTGTGTATATATGTATGCGAAAGTGTTCATGTATACATCTATTTACAAGAGTGTGTGTGTGTGTGTGTGTGTGTGTGTGTGTGTGTGTGTGTGTGTGTATGCGTGCGTGCGTGCGTGCGTGGGTGCGTGCGCGTGCGTGCGTGCGTACGTACGTG
The DNA here is from genome assembly GCA_034508575.1 of Petrolisthes manimaculis. Lineage (NCBI taxonomy): Eukaryota > Metazoa > Arthropoda > Malacostraca > Decapoda > Porcellanidae > Petrolisthes > Petrolisthes manimaculis. Next base: position 69,206 of record JAWZYT010003162.1, on the reverse strand, counting down.
AACGCTTTTTCTTCAAAACCAGTTCCCTCGATTTCCTTTTTTCCTTCATAAAAACGGAGAGGCCCTGGCTGCCCCGGCTCTATCCTCTTGACGAATAAAAAACACCTGGTTACCTACAGTGCGTATTTCATTCAAGGTCAAGGACAGGAGGGTGTGGGTTGGGGGGGGGGGGGGAGAAGGGATGATTTTTGATCTGGGTACTATCGGTCGATCTAGAACAGAAGCAGCCCCACTTACCAACTCACTCACTTACCCACTCATTTGCATCATGTCGTCCCTCAGTACATTCCCACCAAAGTCCCACTCATTCCTGTGCAAGTTCCACTCATTCCTATGCAAGTCCCACTCATTCCTGTGCAGGTTCCACTCACTCCCATACAAATTCTACTCACTCCCACATCCCACTCCCTCCCTCATCCCAAACCCTCCCTCCCAAGACCGCTGCCATAGCCTCCCTCCCAGCCTCGGCTATCGATTCATCACATGGTTCCAATCTAGCATGAGGACCAGAAAATACGGCGTGACTAATGGGTTACACCAGACGGTCTCTGATCGTAGGTGTGAGGCCGCTCTTCAGTGATACGGTACAGACGCGTTGAAATTGCACAGGATCGCGTGATAATGTACACTTGTGGACAATTGTTCTTTACCGCACTTGGGAAATGGTCCTGTAAATTCTTATACGGCCTGGTTTTTCGCTCATTTCATCTCTATCGAACCCGAGGGTCAAGCTAGAATCTTATTGTTATCATTTCCTGGTGGGAATGTGTTTGGGTTATTATTGTTATTATCATTATTATTATTATAGGAGTTTGGTGTTATTGGGTACAAGCACGTCATTGCATGGGAGTGGTGATGGTGGTGGTGGTGGTGGTGGTGGTGGTTATAGTGGTGATGGTGATGGTATAGTGGTGATGGTGGTGGTAATAGAAGTGGTGTTGGTGGTGATGGTAGTGGTGATGGTGGTGGTAATAGTAGTGATGATGGTGGTGATGATGATGGTGGTGATGGTGGTAGTGTTAGTGATGGTGTGGTTGTTGTTGTTGCCGGAAGGTGTCAATCTCGTGTCACAGACGGACCCTTCCCGCTCCTCGACACCTATCCTGGAAAATTAGAAAATGATGCATCACGCAGGCAAGCCAAATCATGAAATCCGTTCCGGGCCAGTCGCTCAGGTGATGGAGAGGAGGGTCCCAATTGTTATAATCCCATCTTACCAAACAGCGAAAATTTGAATACAATGGCACTTATTTTCTCAAAGCAATTTCTGTTACATGACATAATATAATACACTGTATATACAATAACGTGTAACTCCATCTACCGACAAAGCAGGGATGAAATCAGTTCGACAGGTTACATTAAGGGGAGTAAGTAACCTATTATGAGAAATGGGAAGGCTACTGATTCCTCCAAACTATGCCAGGAAACACAACCCCTCCATATGGAATTATACAGGGGATGTGTTTTTTATCTGAGTTTGAAGGCCTACATTGACTCCAAATTGAACACAAAAGCTTGATTCCCTTAAGGGGGTGCAGGAATAAGGGGACAGGCTTGTAAAAGGGGGGGTGCGAGAGTAAGGGTACAGGCTTGAGGGGTGGGTAATTAACTTTTATTATTATTATTATTATTATTTTTATTTTTTTTTATTTTTTTTTGTTTTTTTTATTCGTCGTCTCCGCTGCCGCCCCGCCGCCGCCGCCGTTGCCGCCGCTACCGTCGTTTTTTAATAATTAGTTTTTTTAATAATTTTTTTTTTTATTAATTAATTTTTTTAATTAACTTTTTTGTTTACCAACTGTACATCATTTTGTGTATTTGATATCAAATTTGTTATCGTGAAGCAAAAATAATATTCACAGGTTCTCTTTGAAGGATTGAGTTATGGTACATTGAAGTGCCTTTAATCCTCCAAAGTATGCCAGGAAACATTACCAGATGGGCAAATATAATGATGTCCTGTTCCCTAGAATAGTTTGGAGGAATCGGTTGCTCCAGATTTACCAACACTACTGTATACTATCTATCCCCTTAAAGGCAAGGAAGTACACGGACGCGTCACTACAGAGAAAATGAGAAAAAAGATTGTTGCGTGTAAAGTGTCTGAGGAAGCAGTGTAACTCCCTCGCCGTATTTGGTAAATGTCCACCCCAGCGTTAAGATATTTTTGAGGAGGTGGACCGTAAAAGGGTTTGGTCCTTAAGAGTGGAAGGTGACGGTCAAGGAGAATCAATGTCATATAAACGAAAACTCACCAAGGACAGACGACATACCACCTTTGCTAAACATGATGGAGACTCAGGCCTACAGGAGAATGATTGATGTTGGGGATCAAGCATATTATAGTTCTTGATAAATTAAATGAGCAGTATACATTGTAGTCGATGTGTACACTCTCAATCCAAAATATGTATCTAGTTTTTTTTGAAGTTTCGAATCATTTGACGAACTAGTGAACCAATTACAACTCTTATCCTGGTTCATATTTGCTTGAGCTCGCTTAACACACGTGATACATAATTTCTGACCAGACTGTGAGGAGGAGAAATCTACGAATCGCCTGCTATAGCTCATTTCCCCACCCAGTACACCTATAGAGGTTGAATTCGAATGCTGGTGTATATGTGTGTGGTACCTGCCGTTCGTCTCTGGTCAGAAATTACATATCACGAGTGTACAGCACCACTTCTTTATAATATTGCTCTAAATTATTCTCTATTGTTTGTCTCGTATATTCATTTGTCGATTTTCTTGTAATGTCACAGTACCAAATGTCTTGTATAGATTGACACTTGCTTGTATTTTCCATTATTATATAGTATTTCATCTAATTCGGTTCCGGCTATAATTATATTAGAGACATCAGTCATCCCTAAAGGCATTGCGTGTACAGCTGGCTACAGGAATTCTCACACATACATGCAGGCTATATGGAAAGAGAGGTAATTATTCTAGAAGTATTGCAATGAATGATCTAACGAGTGACTCTGGAATTAGCAAAACAACAACAAACTTAATAATAATGTTATATTGCAGTTCCGCAGTCTTAACATTTTCGATATGTTGTAAACCCTCGATACGAACAGCGTGTGTAGGAATTCTTGTGGTCAATTGTAATACAAACAAAATACGCATATCCGGTGTTGGTGGTCACATTTCTCATCATCAACTTCTGAAGTTCTGAGGTGTGACTTGCAAGTAGGAATTACACAAACGGCTGCGCACACACACACACACACACATACATACACACACACACACACACACACACACACATACACACACACACACACACACACACACACACACACACACAATTCTTGTGTTACTTGACAAGTGTGAAATGAAAGGTTTTACGATGACCTGTATGGGAAAAGGACATAAGGTGAGGGAACATTTATTTTGTTCCAAGTGTGGTCCGCTCAAGACGAGATTCTATTTTCTTTTTTAATTAATGAATGTTCTTCTCATATTTATACCATAACTCTGATAACGAAAATTTTACTGACCTGGTTAATCAAACGTAAGTTAAAGTAAATTAAAGATAAGAGGACTTGGTGGATTCTACTAAAAAAAAAAAAAAAAAAAATATTTGATTTCCGACCATGGCCACATTGTAGGGATGCCTGCAAGAACTCGCGTGAACCCCAGTCATTGGACACAACAAACGGACATCTGGTTCTCCTCCCACCAACAACACAATCATGTCACCCTTGATTGAACTGGCGGATCGTCACTACCACATTCCATCCTCGAAACACTTCACTCACAATATCTGACCAATTTTACACATTTCACAGCATGACGGGGAAAACAAATCTCACTTTAAAGCGTCAAACGATGGGGATGTTCTCTGTGACAGCCTAATCATCTCTAACACTCGCTACTGAGAATCGCTAAACAGTAATAGTGTACAATTACGTAGCATTACACAGCGAGCATGCAGTTGTGTTTAGGTCATGACTGTTAAATGCATACTGTCATGGCTCAGAGTCTAATTCTCCTGCAAAATATTTACCATTTAATAACTATTTATCTTCACCATTTTACAAAACATTTACCTTTATGTATTAATTTCTTCAATGTTAGTGACATATCATACTTCCTGTTTGTTTTAGTATATTTCTGTGCTTTCAATGCATTTACACAGCACACTGTTCCTAAATGTAAATCCAAAATATTTAGAGTGACCTCGTGGGGATAATGATCTCACACAATTGACTTTTTAGAACTTACAGAGGTGAGAACGTAAAAAGAAACTGTGCCCACAGAAGATAAAAGTCGACAATGCAGCACAAGCAATCATTACATTCAGCCAATCCTCACCTCCACCTGCAAAAGCATGCGTCAGAAATGAAATCGTAGTGGTAGTGGTAGTGGTGGTAGTGGTAGTGGTAGTGGTAGTAGTGGTAGTGGTAGTAGTAGTTACTTTACTGCTAGAGGGACTGATTCTTCTTGCATCAGACGGTATGGTGTGCTCACGAAGATGACGATACACTCGTTTAGTTACCTACACTCGGTTCATCCCGGACAAGAGAGGAACGAATCAGGAAGATGGGCCACGTGTCTATTTGCTCACAATCGGCGGTCACAGTTCAAGCAAAATTACAGAGTCTGTTTCACGGATTATCACGAGGATTGTTTTTTTTATCTAAGATGCCGAGACTGCAGGAATGTATGTATGTATGTACCCTTAACTTCCTTGTGTATTGTAGATTTTTTTTTTTTTTTTTCTTTTTTTGCTTTTTTTTTTTTACATGTGGCAAGCAAGTATAATTGAACAGTAACTAAGAGAACTAGTCATTATGCTGGTGATGGTAGTGGCAAAGGAAATGCATTGGTCCCAGTATATACCATAATTATTTATTGAAGACAGTGACATATTGGCCTGTGTTGTTCAATTTACCAGGGCAACGATGGCCACTTCCACTAATGGCCAATAAATCAATAATACATTAATATTTATAGGAGTTTAGTTTGAGTTGGTAGTACAACGAATTAACAGTCAATTATTCACCTAAGTGAGAGTACAAACATTTGGTATAGCAATTTGAAGCTCTCCTCAAAACAAATAGGTCAACTGAGACAATGTACACTCGTGATGCGTAATCCCTGACCAGAGACGAACGGCAGGCGCCACACACACACACACACACACACACACACATCCTGCATTCGAACTCAGCCTCTGAGTCTATAGGATATGTGTACTGAGTGGGGAAATGAGCAATACCAGGCGATTCGAAGGTTTCTGCTCCTCACACTCTGGTCAGAAATTATGTATCACGAGTGTACTAGAGAGCCATCCTTACACACCACCAACATTCACTCTTACTTAGCGCTCGTCGTGTGGTGAAGCGATAAATCCCGAGGCGTGTGTGATAGCGGTGGCAGCGGTCGGTGTTATTGTCCCTCGTCACGCCTCTGATGTCGTGTCCTCACAGGTGTACAGTCGGGGTCACATGTTACTGCCTCACTCACCCGTCCACAACCTCCAGGAAGTCATAAATAAACACATCCTATACCACACGGATGATTTACGCAGCCATCGCTCACGTGTAGTACTAAAGGATATAATTATGAAGGGTGTGTGTGTCCTGGCTTGCTTCCCCTTCCACCGTGTTACATGATGTGTTTAGGGAAAGTTGGAAGGGACATGTAGGGACCCGGAATTTTCACCTGACTGTACTTTGGACCTTCATTCCTTCACTCTCCCCATTCGGATGTCTTCATTACCTACGACTTGGCTTAGGGCGCCACTATCTCTGATTTATACCACTACAAGATAAATATTAATCATTACCAAGGGCACACAAGATAAATATTTCTGCCTATACATACATACATACATACGTACTTGTACTTAAGAGTGTATGATTATTATCTTCGAATTCTCTCTGGTTATCGTAATACCGTATTATTTGAACTAATAATTATAAGAATTAGATAAGTATGGAAGTTCCTGAAGGACTCTGTGATCATGTATGACAATTGTAGGCTTCTGATTCCTCCTGACTATGCAACGAAACAAGCTCCTGCCATATAGGTGGTGTTTCGTGGCAATATTTGAGACTCATTTATCTCCAATTTTCTTACTACATCACAGGCTCCCTTAATAATAATATATATGTATTTGGATGTGCATGTATGTCGTTTATGTGTGTGTGTGTGTGTGTGTTCCATATGTGTGCGCGCGCATGTGTGTGTATGTGCCCGAGCGTGTGAATATGAAGGGGTAAAGTAAGTGTTTTATTTAGTGCGTGTATATGTATAAATTAGTGTATGTGTTTACCTTTGTATGCATGAGTATGTGAGGGTATACGATATGTGTGCGTGTATGTACAGTATACAGTATATTATGAAAGTGTATGTGAGTGTGTTCTCACGTATGTATATGAGAAGTGTGAAGAATAATTTGTGCTCTAAACCTATCGACTAATAGTGTTGGTTATTTAGGCAGTCAGTCTTGTTACATCAACACATCTTTCCCCAGCCTACAAGTTGCAATCCTTGTTCTTACAGCCGGGGACCTACTTACTGCTAGGTGAAAAATTGTCCTATAATTCCACTGACTCGGGAATCTAACCCGGGATCTCTCGCTTACTAGGCGAGCATGATAACTATTACACTATGAGCACCCCATGAGTGTGAGGGTACGCTATGTGTTTTATAATGTGTGGGTGTGTGTGGTTATATGATCACCCAAATGACCAATGATTTCAGTACACGGGAAGGGGCCATTTGTCACGCTGCTACCAACACACACCTGCCGCACCCAACCAACCAACCAACCAACCAGGTAGCCATGTAGACAACCAGCCAGCCAGCCAGGTAGCCAGCCAGGTAGCCAGGTAGCCAGCTAGCCAGCCAGCCAGGTAGCCAGCCAGCCAGGTAGCCAACCAGCCAGCCAGCCAGCCAACCCTCCCCACCCTAAGTCATAAGGCAACTAACTGGCTGATAACGGGGAACAATCAGAAGTATATATTTTTAGCTTCACTGTACGAATGTTAAATCTGAAGTAAATTTATTTGGGGGGTGTTTTAATTAGTGGTTTTGTCGCCACTTCGGACCTAAGACAATTCCTTTACTCTCTCCAGCTTCCCTTCCTCCTTTTATTCATTTTCCTTAGTGTTTGCTGACCTTCCTCTCTGTTTCCATCAATATTCTTTCTTCCCTCTTCAATCAGTCATTCATAAGTTTCCACCAAACTAAGCGACACAACTTTTGTCTTTGAAAGTATAAACATAGTAGTAGAGACCAACCGTACAGCTGAGGTCATAAGTTAGTAACACAATCAACACCTTCAATGTCTAACCATCAGAGTTGCAAAGCTTGGAAGTGCTGACTCATGTGTGTGTGTGTGCGTGTATGTGAGAGAGAGAGAGAGAGAGAGAGAGAGAGAGAGAGAGAGAGAGAGAGAGAGAGAGAGAGAGAAGAGAGGTGATGGTGGTGGTGAGATGGAGGGGTAAAATGGGAGGGATGGAGGGGTATCTGGGAGGGACAGGAGTGCATGGGAGTGAGGACAAGGGGTTGAAAAGGAGGAGGAGAGGTAGAAGGAGGAGGAGGAGGAGGAGGAGGAGTAGCAGTAGTAAGATCAGGAAGAGGAGAAGGAGGAGGAGGAAGAGGGGGTAACTGAGGGGGGAGAAAAGAAGGAGGGAAAAAAATGGAGGAGGAAGAAAAAAGAGAAGGAGGCTTTGGGTGGTGTCCGTTTGAAGTTTCCCAAGGCGTTAGGAGATTAAGTTATCAAGACCTAATGATTACCCAAAGATTTATACATGTAGCATTGAAGGAGGTAATATACTTTTGGAACTACAAGCACATTACAGCTCTGCCCTTTTGATTCCTCCAAAGTATGCCAGCCAGTCAAGAAAACAGGACCAGATTATTAACAGATACAACGGTGGGTCTATATTGCTTGGAATAATAAATAATAATAATAATAATAATAATAATAATAATAATAATAATAATAATAATAATAATAATAATAATAATAGTAATAGTAATAGTAATAGTAATATGGGACTTAATACATTTGTTTTTGGAATGCATTATCCCATCAAAAAAATCAGATTCAAAAAGATAATACATACCACAAAGATACAAACAAAAACAGTGAAAATAAATATCTTAGAAGATAAGTTTATTGTTGTTGTTGGTCAAGATCAAGAAAGTAGTGAATGGCACTTGGTCATAAATATATTCAGTACACAACACTTAACTATTAAAAAAAAAGGTATATACTGTATATATATATTTATTTGTTTTTGTTTTTATTTATATATATTTTTTTTTTATTATTTTTTTTTTATTTTTTATTTTTTTTTTAGGCCTCTCGTGTGATCACTCTGAATGACTTGCTGACGTTCCATTATTCGTCGACTTTATTATATTATATATGTCTACTGGCCTTACTATTACCATTACTATTGCTATTATTATTATTATTGCTATTGTTATTAATATATCTTTCTGTGCTGTGTCATGGCGTTAATTTTGACGAATGGTGATGCCCTGACAATTATTATTAATATTATTTTTGCTATCGTTGTTATTATCATTATTATCTTTATTAATATTGTTGTTGTTGTTGTTGTTATTGATATTATTATTGTTATTATTATTATTGTTTATTATTATTACTATATTATTATTATTATTATTATTATTATTATTATTATTATTATTATTATTATTATTATTATTATTATTATTATTATTATTATTATTATTATTATTATTATTATTATTATTATTATTATTATTATTATTATTATTATTATTGTTATTATTATTGTTATTATTATTTTCTCTTCATGCTTATGTTTATTGTTTTAGGACCAATAGAGTTCCCCAAAACATTGCCACGAAACATATTCTCCTACTCGTTGATTGAAGAGGTCTGTTTCGTGGAATAGTTTGGAGGAATCGGTGGCCCTTCCCTTCACTTAAATGTAGCATGGATAGTAAATTTGGAGGTACACGAGTCCTTCAAATATTGCCACGAAACACCACCTATATGGAGAAGGGCGTGTTTTGTGGCATGGTCAGGAGGAATCAGAAGCTTCCAATCAAAAGTATACTAAACATTTAAGCAAGGGGAAAATTTTAATATTCTTGACGATAAATTTGAGTTCTATAGAGTCCTCCAAAGTAGACCACGAAACTGATTCCCTGTTAGAGACGCTGAGGTGATTTGTTTTCTGGAATAGTTTGGAGGAATCAGCAGCACTCCAATCCTCCATTAATAAATCCACCCCCCCCCCCCACCCCCCCGCTTTCACTTTAACTAAACACTTTATTTTAAGGAACAGTTTATTAACAAGTTTAATTTTCCTTGGGTCAATATTTGCCATCAAAATGTTCTCTGTGACTGAAAGAATTCCATTATCAGAACCTACTTTACTAAACCAGGCATTATTGTATGTAAAAATTATTTGATTTTGAAAGGGAAGATGTAGCCACAGAATATTTTTTCCTTCTCACTGAATAAACCCTGAACAGATTCCTTAATGGGCCTCGTCGTAAATTGGATAACCACAAATTTATCTCGTTATCTCATTATTAGAGTGTTTTTTCTGCCCCCAAGAATTTAGATAAATAGGATCTACGTTGTCCACAATCAGGCCAATATAAATCATCATTGCTCTCTCTCCAGGATTCTCACCAGACCCACTAGCTCCAACCACATATTGTATATACCTTGTTTGTACAGTCACACACACAAGTTCGCTTCTTTTCCACCTGCGTATGTATTAGCTATAGTAATGTTGTAATACAATTTTAATGCAGAGATGACAGATATAGTTCTCATATGGAAAGATCACGTATATTGTTGGAATATAAGCTGGTTCAGAATGCAACTATCTAGTCATATTAGCATTATTAAGTACATGAGATAGACGCGAATTTATGCTGCCGGCTGTACAGTCACACACACAAGTTACATTCCTCTACTCCAACCACACGCTACGGTATACCATGTTTGTACAGTCACACACAGAAGTTATATTCCCCTATTTTATCGGTACAGTTGCGGACATATCAATCATATACGCCTGAGAACGTGGCCCCCTCACTGAGCATATAATATAGGATTTTGATATAGGGTAGGATAAGACGCTGTGTGTGTGTAGATATAGTTGATATAGTTTATGCACGTCTGAAGTGTGTCTGTTTGTTTCATGTGCCCGCAACTGAACATCAGAGGCTAAAAGTTCTCCTTAGATTATTTCCAAAGATAGTAATTATAGTATCGTTGCTTGCTGTCCTTTACTGCATGTGATTGGTGGCTACGGGAGAAAAAGGTCTTGGACGAAACTCAGTTAGATTAAGGAGAGAGTATAGTTCTGCATGACATTTTGTAGATTATGATTCCTCCAAACTATTCCAGGCAACAGGATACCATTATCTTTCTACATCTGGGTCTGTTTTCTGGCATACTTTGGAGTGGAGGAATCAAGGCGCTGCTGTAATGTACCAAAAGTATTCTCTTTCCCTTTAATTAAGGACCCTGTGATCGTGTATGAAAATTGTAGGCTTCTGATACCTCCTAACTATGCCATGAAACAAGCTCCTTCCATATAGGTGGTGTTTCGTGGCAATATTTGAAGGACTCATTTACCTCCAATTTCTTTACTACAACACAGGGTCCCTTAAGCTGTCACACCACGAAAAACGGAGACACTGAAGAATCTGTATCACAAGCTTGAAATCTGACCACACTTTCTACAATAGTAATAAGTTTCTTAAGTCGTGTATATAATAATAATAATAATAATAATAATAATAATGTGCTGATGACTGTAATGTATTGTTATGTACCACGAGTCCAAATTTGTCCAAGGAATGAGGAAAGTGTGATGAATAAGGAGTGGCTATACAATACTTTTCCTCCTCGTATAACTCCCAGCCACCTATCATTTTGTGTGTGTGTGTGTGTGTGTGTATGTATGTATGTATGTGTGTGTGTATGGGTACGCGAGTGTAGGTGTGTATGTATTATGTGTGCGTGTATATATGTGTATGTATGTATGTGTGTGTGGATGGTTACGCGTGTATAAGTGTGTATGTATGTATGTTCGTGTGTAATTATGTATGTATGTATGTTCGTGTGTGTATGTGTATGGGTACGCGTGTATATGTGTTAATATATGTATGTTCGTGTGTAATTATGTATGTATGTATGTTCGTATGTGTATGGGTACGCGTGTGTAAGTATGTATGCTCGTGTGTGTGTGTGTGTATGGGTACGCATGTGTGAGTATGTGCATACCAGCAGAAGCCAACTACCAATCAATCGTCCAGTGGTGTTTTTTTGCCTGGCTGACCCTCGTGTGTGTACCTGGTGTTGCCTCCCTTCATCATCCTAACCTTCAACTTCCTCTGAGCCGCTGCTGCCCATGGCGGTGTCAACGTCCAAGCAGAGGTGATAGAAGGGAGTATTTATTGTGTTGGTAAATCTGGAGCAACTGAATCCTCCAAACTGATCCAAGCAACAGAACAACATTATTTTTGCTCTTCTGGTCCTGTTTCCTAGCATACTTTGGGGGAATCGAGGCACTCCAATGTACAGTACCTAAAAAGAATCACCACCTTAAGGGGACCTACTCTGGTGAACGAAATCAAGGGCTACTCAGTCCTGCAAACTAGGCCTGCGTTAAGGGGGTGCGGGAGTATAGGGGACTGGCTTAGTGGGGGTATATATAAAATAAGGTAGACACTAAAAAGACAGTGGAAATAGATACTTTTAACGTTCGATATTATCGTTGTTGTTTTCCTGGTCATTCTGATCGACTGACTTTACTTTATAGTAAATACGCTAAACTTGTAGGCGTATAAGTGCTTAAAACTCCTGCTTAAGTTGTTCCTTGGGAGTTTATGTATGTATGAGTTGCAACTTTGACGAGTCAGCAACAACAACAACAACAACAACTACTACTACTACTACTACTACTACTACTATTACTACTACTACTGTGTCTGGGTCGAGCTCACAGTGAAAGAAGATAAATTATAATGAGCAGAATGACTCGACGCTTATCAGGTCAAATCACCTCCTCTACCTGGCAGGGCTGGCTATTATTATTATTATTGTTGCTGTTGCTGTTGTTGAATGTAAAGAAAAAACTGCTACCGTCGCCACTAACAAAGATGAAGCCTTATTGATGAGCGCATGTTTATTTCCCCCTATATAGAATAAATAATGATCTCAAAAATTTATTGATGTAAAGAATAGATGATGATGTATGGAAAAAATATCAAACTAATATCCAAAAAAGAAGCCACACAACCGTAACTATATACTCCTGCATGGCCACTAGTTCCCCCATGTCCCACTGAACACACACACACACACACACACACACACACACACACACACACAGATAATTACAGTCATAAAATAGCGACCATGTTTCAGGTTGGCTTGTTTCATCCCTGCTAATTACCTCATGTGCTGCCCTACCCATCTCTCTCTCTCTCTCTCTCTCTCTCTCTCTCTCTCTCTCTCTCTCTCTGGTCACCTGTCTCACCTGTCCCCCTTACCACCTAATACTGTTCCTTGGACTTTTTCTCCCTCCCTTCCCACTTACTGTCCTTTTCTCCTTCCCCTCTTTTCTTCCTTTTCTCCCTCCGTTACTCTGTTTCTCTCCTTCTACTCCTAATTTCACCCCTTTGCTTTTTTCTCTCTTTCATTCCTTTCTCTCCTCTTCTTCTTCCTCTCCCTCCCTCCCCTGACACCTCCTGGCTGTCTGTCTCTCAACTCTCATCTTTTTCCCTCCCCATAATCTTCCCTTCATCAGTCTCCTAATCCCTTCCCTTCCCCTACCCTACCCAGCCTACTACAACTTCTCCTTTCCTATACCTACCCTCCTCTCCACACCTATTTACCTACCCACCCTCCCCTTCCCTTCCCCTATCCTATCTAGCCTACTGCAATCTCTCCTTTCCTATTCCTACCCTCCTCTCCATACCTATTTACCTTCCCACCTTCCCCTTTCCTTCCCTAACCTCCCTTTTTTTAATCAAGGGTATATAGAGAATGAAAGGGGTTATATAGTAGGAATAATGTATGGTAGTGAGTAAATATGAAGAGAGTGAGATGGTGTATTTTGATCTGTGATGTAAATTGGTTAGTTTTTTATACATGCACATTAGGATATTTTCAAGAAACCTTATTTATTTTTTTTTTTTTTCATTCTCTCCCCATACAGCCTCCTTCTATCTTATGGTTTGTTTGTGGGTTATAAGGCATGATGTGTGAGTTTGAAGATAGTGGTGATATTCTAGAGATGTTTGGGGTGAAGGTTGGTTGGTTAGTTTTCATTCACGTCAGGTAGTTTGCAAGGTGCCTAATTTATTCCATCTTCTTCATAAGCCTATCCCTCTTCTCTCCTTCTCTTGCAGTCTCCTCCTCCTCCTCCTCCTCCCGTATCCACCACCTCCTCCTCCTCCTCCTCCTCCTCCTCCTCCTCTTCTTCCTCCACCACCACTACCACCACCTCCTCCTCCTCCTCCTCCTCTTCCTCCTCCACCACTACCACCTCCTCCTCCTCGCCCCTTCTAATTCTCATCCTCTTCCTCCTCCTCCACCCTCCTTATCCTTCGCCCTCCAGTCCCCCCCCCCTCCCCCTTACCTAGCCTCCCTCATTACGCGGTCAAAAACCTCCCCCCTCTCTCCCTCCCTCCCACCTTGAAACCCAGGCCTGCCTTGCCTTAGCTCATAGACCTTCCCTCCGTCATTAACTCATCTGTTTCACCTTCTTCCCATGTCCTGTGTTTATTTTTTTTCTATGTATTCTGTTTTTTTTTTTTTTTTTTTTTAATGTATTAGTTTTTTTGTTTTTTTTAATGGATTAGTTTTTTTTTTTTTTTTTTTTTTTTAATGGATTAGGTTTTTTTTTTTTTTTTTTTTTTTTTTTGTCTCTGGAATAGACCGCAATTTGGAGAACATTATCCCTAGCTACACTTATTTATATTTATCTGTGTTATTTATCTGCTGTTCTATTTCTCACACTGTATATTTTATCCCATGTTCCTTTTTGTTCATTATCTGCCATACTAATTAGTATCTTTTGCCTCGTCTGCATTTATTTATCCTCCGTGCCAAAGATAATAGACCTAATATGTATAATTCTTGAGTTTTCCATCAAATTATAAAACAGGAGAAATACAAAAAAATTGATTCGAAGCTTCAACAAGACCTGGATAGAAATTTTGGATTGTGAGTGTACTGTACAAGGATGCCATTATTTTCATCTAACTCAAACTAAAACCTGCACCCAACCCAACTTAACCTTACCTATATTTTTGTCTCCTAATATTCTCTCCTAGTTTTCTCTCCTAGTTTTCTCTCTAACTTTCTCTCCTACATGAAGGCGAGTCCATATGCGAACTATATTGTACTTGCATGAGATGATATTTTAATTGCTTTTTGGGTGACTGTTTATTAAGCTTTTGGTGAGGTAAAATAAAAACGTTCGAAATAGTCAGCAAGATGTTCGTAGCGATGTAAAATAATTGCTGTTATCGTAATTACTTTCAAGTTTAAATTTCAGGTAATTACAAGAGTTTGAAGGTATTTATCAGTTCACAAGATTCAGGGAAGTTGGAGATGGCAAATAAAATAAATAAAAAAATGTAGGTGAATATATAAATCCTTATCAAAAGTCAGCCACTAATCTAAGCGATCGTTGAGCCGTCGGGAGCCATTAATATTCCATCTGGCTAAATGGTCTGAACTTTGCATCGCTGCCAACTTCCCACCCATCCTCAGAACCTGTTTATTTAGTCATTCTAGTTGACTCATTAAGGGTGTGTATGGGAGTAGGGGACAGGCTTGGGGGGTGGGGGGGGGGTTTGTGGGATGCAGGCTTGGGAGGGGTAGAAAGCCTGTCCTCTATTCCCGCACCCCCCTTACCCCACCCCACCCCACAAGCCTGTCCCCCTATTCCCGCACCCCGTAAAACTCCCCCAAGCCTGTCCCCCTAATCCCGCACCCCCTTAATTAAGCTACTCGTCTATATCAGGCTAACAGGATGATAACTAGATATTTTAGGCTACTGGCATTTCTCTAAATCTTCCACCTACGAGTAAATAAAACAAAAAATAGTTAAATATATTCTTTCAGATCTTCCACATACTAGTAAATCAAGCAAAAATAGTTATATATCTTCAGTTTTATATACCTCCTAGTAATTGAAACAAAAATTTATTATATCTTCAAATCTTTTACCTACGACTACATAGAACCAAAAATAGTTATATATCTTCTTTCAAATCTTCCACCTACTAGTAAATAGAACATAAATAGTGTTCAAATCCACCATCAACCAGTCCATAGAACAATCATCCACGTACCATTAATTAAGAAAATCACACAAGTTTTCCACACCTCATTGTGAAACTATATTAGGGGAAAAAATAAATAAAACGATTTGTACAAATAGGAAAAGTGGCACAGTTTAGCAGTTCTTCATTCCCAAAACGTAACCAGAAAAAAAAAAAAAAAAAAAAAAAAAAAAAAAAATTAGTAATAATAAAAAAAACTAAAAAAAAAAAAAAAAAAAAAAAAGTAATAATAAAAAAAACTAGTGTCTTGTACAATTAGGCAAAGAGGAACCTTGACACACTGAGGCCATTTATGTGATCGAGGCGTGACCCCGGCGTGACCAATGACGATACAAGCGAGCCTAATCAATGCCGTCGTGCTCCCTCCTCCTATATAAGCTTCTTCATGCCTCCCTCCCTCCCTCCCTTCCTCAGCAACACAACACAACAGTCATCCCGTCACTCCTTCACCTCCACTACCATGACCTTCCTTCCTTCCTTCCTTCCTTCCTACCACTACAATAACCTTCCTTCCTTCCTTCCTTCCTTCCTTTCTTCCTTCCTTCCTTCCTTCCTTCCTTCCTTCCTTCCTTCCTTCCTTCCTTCCTTCCTTCCTTCCTTCCTTCCTTCCTTCCTTCCTTCCTTCCTTCCTTCCTTCCTTCCTTCCTTCCTTCCTTCCTTCCTTCCTTCCTTTCTCTCTCCTTGTTTTCCTATACTACTTCCTTTCTTCTGTCTCTGTCTCTCTCTGTCTTTGTATGAGAATTGGAGATGTGTTAATTATGATGCCTGACTGACTTTGTGATAAACACTGATTGTATTCTCCTCATCACCTGAAACATAATCGTATTAATATGAAATGTCTATTTAAGTTCTTTACGACTGAAATAGTAGTATCTAAGTATATACATAATATTATCTACAACGATGTGATTATCAGTACGTTATCTCCTCCCAATACGAGGAGATAATATTATGCTTGGTATCACATCTAACCTCACCTAACCAGGCCTAAGGCACGTAGTTTAAAAAATAATAAGGGTCCTTACTGGGGCTCTATGAATTTTCCAAACTACTCCGGGCAACAGATTCCCTATTAGAAATACTGAAGGGTTCTGTGGCCTGGATTATTTTGGAGGATTCGTGGAGCTCCAGTAAGGGCCCTTAATTTTTTTTTAAAGTACGGGCCTAAGCAACTAACCTTAACCTAATTGAAGTTAACCTGATCAAAACTAATCAACCTTACCATATTAAACCTAACCTAACCCAATTTACCTTACCCAATGGAACGTAACCTAACCTGACTTGACCTAACCCAACCTGACTTGACCTAACCCAACCTAACCTGACCTAACCTAACCCAACCCACAAATCGTTGGGTCTAAAGCAAAAGGATACAGCCTCAAAGCGAGCACACATAGGGAGTCAAGTTGGTAAGTCAAGTAAGAGACCAGTGAGTGCAGTGTACAGTTGCTAAAAAAGGTATTGCGACAACTATTGATACACCATTAAATATATTAATGTCCATAGTTGTTTGTAGGGATTATAAGTATGTATTACAGAAGGATATGTATATTTCCTTCTGTTATACATGCTTATAGTCCCTACAAACAGTTGTGGATATTACTATGGTTAAGGTTCTATCAAGATTTGTCGTAATACCTTTTTTGGCAACTGTACTGTACCTGCCTCCCGCTGTGTTGACCATACCAGGTAGTCAGGTCTGGTCTTGGCTAATAACACCTCTCTCTAGGCACCGACAAAAGGCTGGCTGGCTGGCTGCATTATACTGATTGCGATCTGGTTTCTTAATAATGCTTTATCATCTTAATCATTCTTATCCGTGCCATCATCGCCTTGTAATCACTGCTACCTATATCGCTCTACTAGTAATATCGGCTTATCACACTTGCCGTCTTGCTCAGTGATGCGTGCAAACACTTGGTATGTATGTACAGACGACATGACAAATACCTTTACTCTCCACCTACTTTAAATTCTTAAGTAGTCTGTCAACAGTGTTATCTAAGACATCTTCTTTACAGACTTCTTTACTTGTTTGCTACGGAATGTACAGTTGCGGTCACATATACAAGTCATATATACAAGGCCAAGGCCTTGTATATAGGGGTAACTCACGTAAGAGTTTGACAGCTTCCCTCTGTTCCTTAGATGATAAACTTTCCAATAAATAGGGTAACTACCATCTTTTAATTTAATACAAGCAGCTACACACTACTTAAAACAATAACATCATATGTGAACGTGGAAGCATTAGACAGTAAATTGTTTGAAATACCCATATGTGGAGGATTTTATGGATTTTTATGGATTTTGTAGATGATATTATTGTCCAAGACTGTATAAAATTATGCTACTCGAGTATAGATTAAATACAATACTAATAGAAACACCACTCGGCGCATAATGAACACTTCATGTTTAAGAAGATTTATGTTGACAGCTGTAATTTCGAGGATCAGATTATTATGATCTCGTCTCTTGCTATTTCCATGTCATAAAAAATTTAATGCCTTGATTATGATTATTAAAGAGGAAAACTGATTTTGATCTCTTAATCTAATTTATATACGAACGGTTGCAGTTGTAAACATAATCAAAACTTCATTCTTCACTTCATGATTTCTATATTAATGGGTTAAATCTAAGTTACTGAGAAGGTGGAATATTTTGTTTATATTCAACCTCATATAATTATCTTGTATTTACATTATTCCACGTCTGACACTATTTTGATTAATGTTCACTGAGTCTGTCACCGTTACTATGATTTATGGACTTTCAAAAGTAATGTATTGTATCTATAGGCATCTCAAACGAACAGACAAAGGCGTCATCGATAATTATACTGTGACATTAATTAATTACGATGCCAATTAGTGATCATGGACATTATTACATGTATGCTTGTCTGTGATTGTATTGATATTCTTTTTTCTATTTTCATTTTTTTTTTTACTATATTTATTATCTAATTTTCGACATCAAGCGTTCCATCTTATCTTCACTCACTTCCATCTCTTCATTAACATTAAAAAACAGCCTCTTGGATCCGAAACAGTTATACTGTATAACACGGATAATTTTTGTTCTGGGAAAAAAAAAAGATGAAACATATTGCTTCATATTATGGTGGTAGTACCGTGTTGGTAAATCCGGAGCAACTGATTCTTTCAAACTATTCCAAGCAACAGGCGACCATTATATTTATTAATCGGTTCCTGTTACTATGATTTAGCGGAATAATCAAGGCGCTCCAATGTACACTAGTGATACGTAATCCCTGACCAGAAACGAACGGCAGGCACCACACGCACACACACACACACACACACATATACCCTGCATTCGAACTCCGCCTCTATAGGTGTACTGGGTGGGGAAATGAACAATACCAGGCGACTCGAAGCTTTCTGATCCTCACTCTCTGGTCAGAAATGATGTATCACAAGTATACATATCACAAATAAACTACCGCCTTACTTACGTGGTGTGTGTGTGTGTGTGTGTGTGTGTGTGTGTGTGTGAAACAAGAGAGACATCACGTGTTGACTATATTTTTATTGCCGATAGTACAGTCGGCAGCATAAGTTCGCTTCATTTCCACCTGCGTATGTATTAGTTATAGTGATTTTGTAATACAATTTTGATACAGAGATGACAGATATAGTTCTCATATGGTAAATTACGTATGTTGTTGGAATAAAAACTGATTCAGAATGCAACTATCTATTAACAATACTAATAAGTACATGAGATGGACGCGATTTTATGCTGCCGGGTGTACAGTACATAATTATTTATATACGTGGTAAAGACATCTCTCACTCCATAACCAAGACAGGCCACAAGTTATAAATCACACACAGGTAAAACTGCAGACCAATCACATGTATATATTCATTCTCCATTTGCAACTACCCACCCACCCACCATGCATGCAAGCCGAGGAGTTTGTGTTTATGTTTTCGATTAGTTTTCCGTGTTTTTGTTTGTTTGTCTGTCTGTATGTATGTCCAGTATTTACATCGTGTTTTTGTCTGTGTGTCTGTCTGTTTGTCCAATATTTACACCGTGTTTTCCTGCTCCATTACCCCCGATGAGTTTTTGCTGTGCTCGTAAATATAAACAATTGCTTATAACAACACCTTGTAAGGGAGAGTCGTTAGTTCTTATAGTAACTCTCTGACTTTATATATAGTACACACAACACAACACACAAAAAAAATGTTGCAAGTTTTCATTGGTTGTTATTATTATCCTTATTAAGATGCAAAGTACTGCGATGGATTAAAAGATTTGTTACACACACATGCACGCACACTCACACTCACACACACGCACACATGCACACACACACACACATAGAGAGAGAAAGAGAAAGATTAGTCATTCACACTTACTGTATTGTTATTATACTCGTTTTCCTCATTTTAGGTAAAAATTATATGATCTTGCAATATTCTGTCTTTTAAAATCTATTATGTTCATATGATTTTACGATAACAAGAGCTGTTAGACTTGGAGCAACAGATACCTCCAAATCACTCCAAGAAACCGGCTATATAGAAATTTAAATATATATAAAGTTAAAATTGATGTGGTCTGTTTCCTCGAATGATTTGGAGGAATCGGTAGCTAATTATGTATACAAAAGTAAATTACCCCAGTAAAACAATCAGTCGTTTGACCGCTGGGTGGCCCTATCTAATTACCCGCAGCTCATTAGTATATAATTATTTTGTATTTTCTACTCTAAACGTTGAGAGAAAGTGAAGTGAAGTTCATTATTAGATTTAAGACCTGTAATTTATGGATATTATTCAGGTATTATTTTGCAGACTTATACTCTGTTCAAAAATTGTGTTCCACTGGCCTCTATCTATCTATCTATCTCTTTCTTTCTATCTACCTATCTATCTATCTATCTATCTATCTATCTATCTATCTATCTATCTATCTATCTATCTGTCTATCTATCTATCTATCTATCTATCTATCTATCTATCTATCTATCTATCTATCTATCTATCTATCTATCTATCTATCTATCTATCTATCTATTTCTATCTATCTAAGCATAAGAGGCCAGCGGATCACATATTTTGAACAGAGTATAGTGAGTTTATTATTTACATGGCAATAATTATGTTGTAAAGTCATGGTCAAAAGTCCTGCAACCTGGTGAGTAAAAGCGAGCCGTTTGTGTGAATCTTGTAAACCAATATTGCAGAGACCAACAGCTATAGTTTCGGATCATTTTTCGAAGCCATCTCATTGGAAGGTGTTGCAGGACTATTGACCATGACTTTACGTACGAGCGACACACTCACTCTTTCTATCTTCCTTGGTGTATAGAAGAGGAAAGAGACTGAAAACTGTGAATAGGATGAAACTTAGAACTGTGTGTGTGTGTGTGTGTTTGTGTGTGTGTGTGTTTTCTTGTCCATGTCCTTGACCGTCTGTATGTGTTCCTGTCCATGTCTACTTGTGTGTGTGTTGTTGTTGTTGAAGTTCCTCAAGCTGTCTGGCCGAGCAGCCCTGTGTGTGTGTGTGTGTGTGTGTGTGTGTGTCTATCTGTCTGTGTACAGTACATGTGCGTGTTATTCTCCATTATACATGTATATGCGTGTCTGTTTGTTTAGGTGTGTGTGTGTACGTACAGTGGAGTGAAAACGTGGCGTGACAATAAACTAGCGGCTTGTGTAGAACCTGCCTCCTTCCCCTGACGCTCATACCTCGACCTCCCGCAGCCTCAATAAACCAACCCCTCCCTCCCCATGGCTGCCCCTCTCACTCTGCCTCTCCCTCCCCCTCCCTCTCTGCCCCTCACCCCTCCCCCCTTGGCTGCCTCCCCGTCGCCGTGTTAAGTTAATTGGGGGGAAGTCTTGTGTTGGTAATTCTGGAGTGACTAAATCCTCCAAACTATTCCAAGCAACGGAACACCATTATTTATTTTTGCTCTTCTGGTCCTGTTTCCTAGCATACTTTGGAGGAATCAAGGCACTCCAATATACCAAAAAAAACGTGATGTAGTGAGATAATAGGAGGTAAGTGAGTCCTTCAAACATCGCCACGAAACACCACCCATATTGAAGGAGCCTGTTTCGTGGCATAGTCAGTAGGAATCAGAAGTCACCACGTTTCATACACAACAATCATAGGGTCCTTAAGAGAGAGGTAACCATTTGTGGCCAATTTGGAGTCCATGTAGGCCTCCAAACTCAGCTATAAAACACATCCCCTGTATAATAATTCATATGGAGGGTCTCTGTTTCCTGGTATATAGTTGGAGGAACCGGTAGCATATTTCCACTCTCTGGTAGAATATAAACATAGGGGAAACAACAACCAATCAGAGCCCGTGGAGCCCAGTAGTAATGACGTCATAGAAAGTATTGCCAGCTAAATGCCCCGAAAACACCTCTGCATTCTGCAATTTCACGGGTTTTACAGAATATCTATATTAGTATTAAACGTATGTATTTAGATAAATACAAATAATAATAATAATAACAATAATAATAATAATTAACACTGGGATAATTATAACATAATAGTTGTGTAAATAATAATTAAATTACCCTCTTGGAGAAGGGGAAATGGGGTATTGATGATTCATTATAGAGAAAGAAAAACAAATGATACTAATGAGCATCTAAATTTAGTAGAAAGAATAACTATGTTTTCATAGAGAAAGGACTACTTAAAACATTTGAAACATTTATTATCTATATTAGCTAATACAAAGGTATAAGTTTATAAGCACGCCACCAAATACATTTTAATGTCAATATGCAAACATAATAGTTAATTATATATACAATACCGTCATGAAAGTTTAAGTTGGTGCTCGTATTTCGTTTCGTCACAATATAAAATTTCATGTTAGGGTTAGGACCGAAGGTTGTTAGGGTTAGGACCGAAGGTTGTTAAGGTTAGGACCGAAGGTTGTTAAGGTTAGGACCGAAGGTTGTTAAGGTTAGGACCGAAGGTTGTTAGGGTTAGGTCTAGGTTAGGTCAGGTTGGTTAGAGTGGCTGTTAAAACATTTCACCAAAAAAATACAAAAAAAAAAACTTGGAGGCGCTATTGTAAATTTTTACCAATACAAAACATGTATGTACAATAAATATTCAGTACTGAAAACTTAGGTGCAGGACTTAATTTATGGGGTAAATGGAAAAATACAAATAATTATCTTATACCAATATTATTGTATGATATTGTAACTTATCATTGTTTGCAATACTACTATTTTATAATCATCACAATATTAATCATCATTATTATTATTATTATTACTTTAACAATCAATTAAAATTGTAAACTAATATTATTGTATTAATGTTATCACTTTAATTATTATTTACACAACTATTATGTTATAATTATCCCAGTGTTAATTATTATTATTATTGTTATTATTATTTGTATTTATCTAAATACATACGTTTAATACTAATATAGATATTCTGTAAAACCCATGAAATTGCAGAATGCAGAGGTGTTTTCGGGGCATTTAGCTGGCAATACTTTCTATGACGTCATTACTACTGGGCTCCACGGGCTCTGATTGGTTGTTGTTTCCCCTATGTTTATATTCTACCAGAGAGTGGAAATATGCGAACCGGTAGCCTTCTAATTTTCCATAATAATATATTGCTCCTCTTATTAAGCCTAGGAAGGTGTGGGCTCTGGACAAGTAATACATTTTTAGTGGGTAGTAAGTATATTTTAGGTTCATATGAGTGCCTTGATTCCTCCAAAGTATGACAGGAAAACAGGGGGGACCAGATTAATCAACAAACATAATAATGGTGTCCTGTTGCTTGGAATAGTTTGGAGGAATCAGTTACTCTGCAGATTTACCAACACTGTACACCCTACCCACTTAAAACCCTTCTTTATTAGCAGACGTGATGGCTCATGTAAATGTTAATTGGGTAAGAGAAAAATAGCTTGCAATATCGCTTAGAAAAAAACCCCTCATTGACTTCTGTAAAAATACCCTCTGCTTAATAATATATATACAGTGCTAAAATGCTAACTTTTATTCCCTGTAAAATTTAGCAGAAGAGGAGATCCATACATAGGAAGTTTATCCCCCTATTCCCGCACCCCCCCCCCTTAAAAATCGGGACTGTACCCTCCATTGCACCTGTATCATAATCTGGCTGAGGGCATTATCAGTCTGTCTCACCGGATGTTCCTTGTGAGCATCTTCCTGTGTGTGTGTGTGTGTGTGTGTGACCTGACTGCATTGAAGCCTTAGGGAGTACCGGATAGCCACTGGTATTCTTTCTGCTTCAGCATCCTGTCACACATACACTTCTCCCCGTCCAAAATATATACCCAACTCACCGCTGATGCTTATTTGGGTGTCTGTTAATTAAGGGTTCTGTTATTGTGTATACTATATCAAAGAATAGATTGGTGGGGGCTATTCTTTTCTACACACACACACACACACTTTCTAATTCCTACTAATTGTAACTTATGGCTTTTTGGAAAATGTGAAGGCTGTAGTGTAAATGTGTGATAGCATTAGTTGAGGTAGTTTTTTAATCCCTGTTAATTATAAGCATAGGGAACACAGTAGAGGACTTTGGGTACGGAGTGGAAGATGTAGTGAAGATGTGTGGTGAGTAGTGAACATGGAGTAGAAGGAATGAAAACCCAATCACTGATCCGAAACGAGTCTGTCCTTAGCAATATCCTGCAACTCAAATAGATTTTTCACTTCTTCCTTCTTGGCCGGCCATCTGGTGACGACAACATTAGGCTCTTGGTGAACCCCCGGTAAATTACTCTGGATGAGTTTCCTGATGTACGCTTCTATTTTGGTCTCTGAGAGCTCATAAAACCTCATCACCATTATAACCTGTTTATACATCAAACCCAACGTTGGTAGCACATATCTGAGAGAGAAGGCCAATAACCCAAGGACAACTAATGGGACGTAGGTACAGATGAAGGTGTTATATAGTGTTATAGTAGAGATGTTCCTCCACCCGTGTGCCAAGTCAGCCTTCACACACTTGCACGCCTCTATGGATTGGTTCCTCCTTAGCCCGAAACAGGGTTCATAGAGACCTCCCTCGGCCATGGCTACCAGCTGTGAGTGGGTGAACTTGGAGAGGTCGGTGAAGATGGGTGAGTACTCGGCCCTGTAGTACTGTGCTCCTTTGGTCTTGTTGCCGTGTTTGAAGTAAGGTCTGTACACGACACTCACCTTCCCATTCTCCTTCACAACCTTGTACTTCTTCCTTTTCTTTGCTCCCCCTGCGCTCACCAACACCAACACCAACACCAACACCAAGCACAATTTCATATTCATCCACACATTATTATGTTTCTAATATAAACTGGTTAGGTGGAAGTAGCAAACCTGGAGTATACAGGTAAAAACTACCAACACTACAATACAGCACCGAACATTAACACCACACATAACATACGTATCTCCACTAACCTGTATACATATCTTAATTAAGGTGGTAATTCTTTTTTGGTACATTGGAGTGCCTTGATTCCTCCAAAGTATGCCAGGAAACATGACCAGAAGAACAAAAATAATAGTGTTCTGTTGCTTGGAATAGTTTGGAGGATTCAGTTGCTCCAAATTTACCAATGCAGAACTTCCCCCTTAAAACATGCTCTATGAAGCTCAACTGACCACTCGTAATACGCCCAACAAGACATCTGCACTACCTACAATTGTCAATGAACGGAACGCAACATCGTTTAGAAACAGATAAAGAGGAACACAATAAGGACTGGACTCTAATCTGAGGCTCCAAGGACCTGTCATCCAGCCACACACACACACACACCCCAGGCAACCATGTGGCTGATGAGAGGAGTCAGATTAGGGGTACAGAAATGAATAGGCTTAAGGTATAGAGGATGCCAACCCCATTAGGCAGAATCTGGGACAACGAATCCCTTTAGAGGAAACTTAAAGAGGCTCCATGGCGATGTAAATGCTTAAGGGGGTGCGGGAGTAGGGGACAGACTTGTGGGGGGGTTTGGGGGGTGCGGGAATAGGGGAACAGGCTTGGAGGGTGTAAAAAGTCTGTCCTATTCCTGCACCTCCCTGATAACCCCCAAGCCTGTCCCCCTATTCCTGCACCCCCCAAAACCCCCCAAGCCTGTCCCCAACTCCCACACCCCCTAAACCCCACAAACCTGCTCCCCTATTCCCGCACCCCCATAAAAAAACACATATATTGATAACAAAAACTGGGCCTAGTTCAACTTTCTGTTCAACTTTCGTAACTAATCATATTTTATATTCAGCTGTGTACTATCATAACATGAATTACCACTTATAGTCTTAAAGGATCAAAATATGGTTTTGTTTATCAAGTACCGGTAATAAACTAAACCACAAAAACAAAACATGCTCGACAACAAACTTCAACTCTAACCACAAAAAAACACACACAAAAACACACACAGACAGCTCTCTCCCAGCTATATATAAACTCAGATGTGTTATTTTGCAAGTGGTCTAACATAAGAGATGGAGGTGATAATTCTCTCGGCCTCCTCCAACAATACACACAGTAGTAGTAGTAGTTTTAGAGAGTCTGGAGGTGAGGCGAGGCGAGGGGTCTGAACAGCGGGAGGGGATCATAAACTGGACAAGCACACAATGGACCGTCAACCAAATATATATACACATTGAAGGGACACTTGACTTGGGATGACGCTACTGTCTCTCTCTCTCTCTCTTTCTCTCTCTCTTTCTCTCTCTCTCTCTCTCTCTCTCTCTCTCTCTCTCTCTCTCTCTCTCTCTCTCTCTCTCTCTCTCTCTCTCTCTCTCTCTCTCTCTCTCTCTCTCTCATTTTTTTTCTTTACTCGGGTGGTTGACATCTATTTTCCTTCATCCTACATTCTCCGTTCTGAGGCTAGATTTAGATTTCGTTTAGATTCAAGACGGACGTTATGGTGACAAGGAGAATAATTTTACCTTCAATTTATCTTTCAGTCGTGTTGGTCGGAGGCGAAAATTTCTTCAGCTGCCGAATACACCAAAAAAAAAAAGCTTCCTCATTTTTTTACTTTGATTATTTTTTTCTTCTTTTTTTTTGGGGGGGGGGGTACCTACTTATTTTGCAACATATAAACACTGATATGTTGTTGTTGTTCGCCAAACGTGTATCCAAGGTTATGTTACTTAGAAAGAAATCGTTGTATTTTCGCCAGACAAATCTTGGGGTTAAGTGAAGCATGGAATGGAAGCAAAGAGGTAGTGAGAAGCAAGGTCATTGAGGGGGGGGGCGGGGGGCTTGGAGTTGGGGGGGAGCGGAGTAGGGGGTGTCAGAGTAGGGGGTGTCGGAGTGGGGGGGTGTCAGAGTGGGGGGGAGGGGAGTCAGAGTGGGGGGTGTCAGAGTGGGGGGGAGTCAGAGTGGGGGGTGTCAAAGTGGGGGGTGTCAGAGTGGAGGGGGTCAGAGTGGGGGTGGGGTTGTAATGAAGGAGGGCAGGATATTACACCCGTTATATCTTTCCCTCTTTCATCGTATAATCCCGTCATTAATTAATACTCGTAACATCACTCTCAAGTCACCTTCATTTCAACACTCGTATCACTCACTATACCTTGTCATGGTCAACGAGTAACTTTCTTTCATCAGCCAATAAACTATTTTTTTTATAATCTTCAAAGTCATTTATTTTTCTCTTCTTTCATCAACCAATAACTATATTTTTGTTAATCATTTTCAAAGTCATTTATTGTTCCTTTCGTTCATCAACCAATAACTATTTTTTTATTCTAATCATCTTCAAAGTCATGTTTCTTTTCTTTCATCAGCCAATAACTATTTCTTTATCAACTTCAAAGTAATTTATTTTTCCTTTCTTTAATCAACCAATAACTATTTTTAAATCATCTTCAAAGTCATTTTTGTTCCTTTCATCACCAATAACCTATATATATATTTATTTTTATTTTTTTAATCATCTTCAAAGTCATTTTTCCATTCTTTCATCACCTATTTCTCTATTTTATTTTTTCTTATCATCTTCCAAGTCATCTTTCCTTTTCTATCATTATCAGTTTCTTTCATCACGCTCATCACCACTACCACCAATAACTTCTTTGCGATCTCACCAAGCCATCACACACACACACTCTTCATTATCAGTATCATCTCAAAAATTACCCCACTTCTCCTCAGTAATGTCCAACTCGTGCAAACCCTCCACCAATTAGAACAACCAGACAGATTCCATTTTTTTTTTTTTTTAACTTTGATTTTATTTTTCCTTTCTTTACTTTATTTATCATGCAGCTTCACCGTCAAACTCACCACCACTACCACCATAAAATAAAACAGATTATCATTATTATTATTATTATTATTATCATTTTTATTATTATTATTATTATTATTTCATCTCTTCAGGCATTATATTTATTCTACAAAGTAATGTTTTTTAGGAGCAAATTGCTTTTTGTACAGAATTTCTCAGTTGAGTCGAAAGTACAAAAAACCGATCAAACCCACCTTACCGTAATATAAGACAAGGCATTATAATCTCTCTACTTTTTACTTCATTCATGTACAATTTTCCTTCCTTCTAGTCATCCTGTGTAGATGAACCTGATCCATCCCTCGGTCCAGATAGTGTTGTTGAGGATTGATTGTTGTTGTTGATGTTGTTGTTGAGAGAAGTGGATTATTGCAACCACTGAAAACAAGGATTGCTGGCTGGCTGACTGACTGACTGACTTGCTGGTTGGCTGACTGACTGACTGACTGACTGGCTGGCTGTCTGATTGACTGACTGGCTGGCTAACTGGCTGGCTAGTGGTTGGATGGCATCTATTTCCTTCATCCTCCATTCTTCGTTCTGAGGTCATATTTAGATTCCGTTTAGATTCACGGCTGACGTTATGGTGACAAGGAGAATCATTTTATCTGCTCTTTTATTTATCTTACAGTCGTGTTGGTCGGAGGCGATAATTTTTTCAGCTGCCGAATACACCAAAATATCTAACTTGGCAAAAAAGTACCAGCCTGACTGACTACACCACTGACTGACTGACTGACTGACTGGCTGACTGACTGACTGGCTGGCTGACTGACTGACTGACTGACTGACTGACTGACTGACTGACTGACTGACTGACTGACTGACTGACTGGCTGACTGACTGGCTGACTGACTGGCTGGCTGGCTGGCTGACTGGTGGCTGGATGTCGGCTGAGTAGAGAAGAATAGAGCTCCGTATTAACCAATTATCCCTTTATCGCTAGAGGGATAGTTTTGTAATTAGGTCATGCAAAGTCCCAAATATGGTAAGCTCACTAAAAAACCCTTGAATTCCTGTGTGTGAAGGGAATCGATAAACGGAATATAAATACAAGTACAGCCGGCAGCATAAATTCGCGTCCATCTCGTGTACTTAATATTGCTAATATGACCAGATAGTTGCATTCTGTACCAGTGTTTATTCCATCAACATACGTAATTTACCATATGAGGACTATATCTGTCATCTCTGCATTAAAATTGTATTACAACATTACTATAGCTAATACATACGCAGGTGGAAATGAAGTGAACTTATGCTGCCGACTGTACATAAACACAATCTAAAGGCGATGCTGAAAAGGAATATGTATGTCTGTCTTACTGTAACAATCATTTTCTAAGAGCAACAGTGATATTAAACACCTGCTGATACATTAAACTTTCAATATTTTCCCATATACAAGCTGTTCTCAACGTATATTAAACTATTTTTTCAGGTATATAAATTTCTGTCTGGGAAAATATATATTGACTAACACTTTTTAGATTCCTTACAAACTGTCTGCATATAATAAGATTTTTGGAACTCTTCGCCCGTGTTGAGGGTTTTTTTTTTAGCTCCGGCCTAAGCCGAGAGCTCTAGGTCTTATCGTAATTATTCTTGTTCTTGTTCTTGGGGCGACAACTTCTTAAAAGCGGTTCAACTGACTCACTCACTCAATCACTCTCTTCCTCCCATCCATTTTCTTTTACCGACATTGAATCATTTAATAAAAGGGTTCATTTTCAAAATTTCAATATAACCATATGAATACGAAAATCCAGATAAAACATAATTAATATTTTTGAGACCTTTACATATGGGTATTTTATTATTTCACTTGAATCATTAAGAGCCGGAGCTTTTGAAGGGTTTTCCTTCATGTTCTTGTTTTTTCAGCCAACTGTTTTTGACCAGAGTGTGAGGAGTAGAAAGCTTCAAATCGCCTGCATGGTATTGCTCATTTCCCCACCCAGTACACCTATAGAGGCTGAGTTCGAATGCAGGGTATGTGTGTGTGTGTGTGTGTGGTGCCTGCCGTTCGTCTCTGGTCAGGGATTATGTATCTCGAGTGTACATTATTCATTATGGCCTCGTAAATCTAGTCTACATAATCAGAGGGCGCTGCTTTCGAAATGAAAGATGACCCTATCAACGTTGAGTATCTATCTGTGCCAGTCATGAAAACTGCCCACAAGAATTCGTACACGTGCTGGCTGTCTGTTTGGGTGGTACAAATAGGAGAGAGAGAGAGAGAGAGAGAGAGAGAGAGAGAGAGAGAGAGAGAGAGAGAGATAGTATAATTATATGTGTGTGTGTGTGTGTGTGTGTGTGTGTGTGTGTGTGTGTGTGTGTGTGTGTGTGTGTTGTAGAGCTAGTGCGAGTGCATGTGTGTGTGTGTTTTGTAGAGCTAGTGTGTGTGTGTGTGGGTGAAGTAAGGAAATCTTGAGTTAACTAAGTATCAATCAGTGACGGCAGACATACATACTTTATTCTGTACTTCAAACTCACCTGACGCCTCTTCACTTCAAAACAAACTACATCATGACTTAATTGACAGTTGTATATTTCTTATTACTCTTCTTATAGAAATGTTATTAGTGTTCTTTGCCGCACTCCGATCGCGTCCGTATGGCCAGATGAAATATTATATAGCCGGGCAATATAATGGCTTAGCGCCTCCTTAGATCCTAAAAGAGAAGAAAGATCCCGCTACTTAATGGCCTCCAAATATAGAAAGGTCATATAAACATTTACTATAAAGTTTGATTGAAAGTTGTTCCTCACTTCTGTGAATTGTCAATTTACGAGAAATCTTGGCAACAGTGCTGCTTTTAACAAACTGTAAGCTTAAGAGTTAAAAGAACAATTCCACTTTTATATGTATTTATATATATATATATATATATATATATATATATATATATATATATATATATATATATATATATATATATATATATATATATATATATATATATATTTATATATATATATATATATATATATATATATGGATGGATGGTTGTATGAGAGAGATGAAAGCCAAAGTGAATGGCCTAGGGGTGAAATTGAGGCTGAATGAAGCAAATTGATCCTTGGTGGCTAGTCTATTTGTGGATGACACTGTGGTGATGGCTGAGAGTGGAAGGGAGTTACAGAGGTTGGTGGATGAGTTCCAGTCTGTGTGTAAGCGAAGGAAACTGAAGGTGAATGTTGGTAAGAGTAAGGTGATGGTATTTGAAAGGACCAAAACAGAAGTAATTGAATTTGCTACACCCTATAAAGTGGCTGTGCCAACTGGGATAGAATGTGAGATAACTTTAGGGGATGAGAGGTGGTTTGGACATGTAGAGAGAATGCAAGGTGAGGAGTTTGTAAAGAAGGTGTATGGAAGTGAAGTTGTAGGGAAGTGAAATTGTGGGACGTGGTGTGAGAGGCAGACCACCAGTTAAATGGCAGTACAGAGTGGAAGAGTATGTAAGAGAGAGAAATGTGAGGGGGGGATGGGGGATGGAGAAAGTGAGGAGGGAGTGTTGGAACAGGGAAAACTGGAGACTCTTCTGTCGTGGCCACCCCCTTGGTGGGAGTTCCCAGACGGAGCGAGGCGTCGGAGCTATAGATAGATAGATAGCAGGAGTAGGGGACAGGCTTGGGGTGGGTAGAAAGCATGTCCCCTATTTCCGCACCCCCCCCCCCCAAGCCTGTTCTCCTACTCCCGCACCCCCACAGCCTGTCCCCTTATTTCCGCACCCCTTTAAGGGGAGATTCTCTTGTTGGTGAATTTGAAGGTCTCTGATTCCTCCAAGCTATGCCATAAAACAGATCCCCTTTAGGTCGTCAGTTTCCTGGCATAGTTTGCAGGAATGAGTAGCCTCCAAATTACCATAGAGACCTTATCTCCCCTGAACCCTTTCGCCTCGTGATGACGCACTTCCATATGGGGTGACTAACGATAGAAAATATTACTTATCTGAGGGAATCATTAGGGTAAAATGAACCTAGGTTATTATTTATCTAAGGTGAGTCTCAGACAAAATTATTTTCACATACTCACTGATCTGAAACGTGTATATAGTGGCAGTCAAAAATGTATCAGTTAGAAAGTGAAATGATAAATGTACAGTAATAACCCCAAAGATAAGAGGAAGGTTTATGGATGTAGTAAGGGATGGTAATTATGCCGAGGGTAGGTGTGAAGGAAGGAAGGAAAATACAGAGGACAAGCAAGAGGTGTGTGGGGGGAGGGGGGCTGGGGGAGTGGGAGTGGGAGTAGAGAAAAAGGGCTGGGGGAGTGGGAGTGGGAGTGGAGAGAAATAATCCACTGTGGAGACCTAAAAAGAGAACAGAAAACAAAATATATAAAAAAAGTAAATACTAACCTCACTTTAAATGTAGAATCCAAATCTTGATTGAATTACTGATAATATTAAGGGAGCCAGCCTGTGATGTAGTCAGAAAAGTGGAGATAAATGAGTCCTTCAAGTAGTGCCACCAAACACTTCCCACAGGCAGGGAACGTGTTAAGTGGCATTGTCAGGAGGAATCAGAAGCCTCCAATTTTCATACACGCGATCACAGGGTCCATAATCTTGGCAAACCCTGATACTATGGACCGAACTAAAGTAATGATGATATACCCTAGTGTCAGAGGCGGTGGGGTAGTATGTAAGTATGTAGATAGGGTAGTATGTAAGTGTGTAGGTGGGGTAGTATGTAAGTGTGTAGGTGGTCAAATATATAAGTGTGGAAGTGGGACAGTAAATAAGTGTGTAGGTATGGTAGTATGTAAGTGTGGAAGTGGTATGATATGTACAGTAAGTGTGTAGGTATGAGAGTATATAAGTGTGGAGGTATGAGAGTATAAGTGTGGAAGTGGGACAGTAAATAAGTGTGTAGGTATGGGAGTATATAAGTGTGTAGGTATGGGAGTATAGTATAAGTGTGATGGTAGGGCAGTATAGTATAAGTGTGTGGCTAGGGTGTGAGGTCCAGTCTTGTTGATTACAGGTGAGGGTGATGATAAATACAGGTGAGGGTGATGATAATTATAACAGGGAGCCTCAGTACAGAGATCCTATCACACTCAAAATAGAGATGATGATGATGCTGATGTACGTACCTTCCTCAATCTCGATGCATCTCCAAGCCTTCTATTATAGCATCAGAATAGTTGTGTGTGTGTGTGTGTGTGTGTGTGTGTGTGTGTGTGTGTGTGTGTGTGTGTGTTCGTGTGTGTGTGTGTGTATGTGTGTGTGTGTGTATGTGTTTGCTTATATATATGTGTGTGTGTGTGTTTGCTTATATATGTGTATGTGAGTTCGTGTGTGTATGTGTTTGATTATAATATGTGTATGTGAGTTTGTGTGTGTATGTGTGTGTGTGTGTGTGTGCGTGTTTGATTATATTATTATGTATGTGAGTTCGTGTGTGTATATGTGTGTGATCTTACATTTTCTTCTGGAGTATGAATAGATATACGTACCATACGAGTATTTTCAAATTAAAATAATAATATTAATAGACGTCTCATGAATAAACTCCTATTCCATCCACCAATACTTAACCTTAAACACTGCGAAAGAAGATACAGCACCTCACACGTCACAGTAATATTTATAGCTCCGTCAGATTGTGGCAAAAGGGATAATCATTGTCCCACTTATAATATTAAACCCCTACATGGCTTAATTTTAATGTAAGAAAAGCAAAGGAGTAATTGTATCGCTAAGAGAGCCGTGGGTAGTTTTATGAGCATAGGTTTGTCTCCCCTTCAGACGTGAGCCATGCAAACCCCATTCCTCTCTCTTAAGCTGTCACTCTCTCTGTTTCCTTCTGTTTGCTTTCCTTCGTGTTTGTTGTCCCTCCTTCTGCTTCCTTCTGTTTGCTTTCCTTCGTGATTGTTGTCCATCCCTCTACTTCCTTCTGTTTGCTTTCCTTGGTGTTTGTTGTCCCTCCCTCTGCTTCCTTCTGTTTGCTTTCCCTCGATTTTGTTGTCCATCCCTCTGCTTCCTTCTGTTTGCTTTCCTTCGTGTTTATTGTCCCTCCTCCCTGTCCTGTCTCCTTCTCCCTTGTTATATTATTTTCTGGCCTAACACAATCGTCTTTCTTCCCCCCTGCACAGAGTTTATGAAGACTCTCATGTGCAAAGCCACTACTGACTGATGGAGCAGCCGAGAATAATGGTCAGGTTAACGTGCCATTAGTGGTCAACAAGAGTCGTGGCTCAAGGCGACATGAGTATATCCTCGTTGGTGTCGTAAAACCTCAGGACAATGTATGTTATGTTAGTTTTGGCTTGACACTCGTATAGGTAATGACTCGACACCCCTGGCATTGCTGAGAAAGTTATGGTATTTAAAGTGAGCAAATGGATGTAGAAATAAAGAGTCTGACTCGTGTAATATTTATAGCAGTGCATGGAAGAAAGACGATATCAAAGTGAAGGAAGAGGAACAGGAAAAATGGGAGAAGGACAATAATGTAGGGAAGTGGAAAATATACGAAAGGGATGAAGGTTAAACAAGAGACATACGAGTATATGAACAACAGTGGCATTTGTTTACCTTCATTTAAGGGAATAGTAAGTGAAGTTTTGGTACAATAAAACACCTTGATTCCTCCAAAGTATGACTGGAAACAGAACCAGATGAACAACATCAATAGTAGTCTGTTGCTTTCAACTGTTTGGAGAAATCAGTTGCTCCAGCTGTACCAACAGTGTACTACCCCATTAGGTTTTTCATTATATACAAGAAAAACATAACAATATGCAACATATACTGTATTCATATATAATCATTATTATGTATATCGAGTACATATTCATTTAAACCCCGGCATTGTTCCCTTATCGTATCATTATTATTATTATCGTGTATGTGACGGTCTAAAAACACGGTGGGTCCATAAATAGCCTGTATGAAGGGTGTGCCAGGCTTAGAATAATTATATTTAATGTAAGAGTAAAAAAAAGAGTAAGGTAACAGGAAAACTACCCACATTTAAGGAGGAAATTCGGTGTTGGTAAATTTGGAGCAACTGAATCGTCTCAAGCTGTTCCAAGCAACAGAACACCATTACTTATGCCCCTCTGGTCCTGTTTCCTAGCATACTTTGGAGGATTCAAGGCACTCCAATGTACCAAAAAAGAATGACCACCTTAAATTCCTCCGTCGTCGCCAGGCATGAGGAGAGAAGAAGAAGGAGGAGGAGGAAGGAGGGTGGGAACACGGACACACACGGACCTTGACGATGTGTACAAGTGATAAGGCACGAACATGTTATAAACCCTTGTCGTTGCTGCTTAGTGGGGAGATCTTCACGCCACTCACTTTAACTCTTTACCATTGGAGGAGATTTTTTTTATTATTATCATTTTTTTTTTTTTTTTCATTTTTCATTTTTTTTTTTCTAAGGATGTGACCGTGTCTATGTAATCCCTCACTGGTGGTTAAATGAAGCCCCTTGATTCCACCAAAACAATACCAGGAAACAGGACTGGATTGACAAGAAGAAGAGTGGTACCAGGCCTGTTGCTTGAAATAGAGTGTAGGAATCAAAAGACCTTCAAATTCACCAACAAAAATATCTCAAGGAATTAAGAGACTTTCAAATTCACCAACAAAAATATCTCAAGGAATTAAGAGACTTTCAAATTCACCAAAAAAATATCTCATCTTCTCTTTAAGGGGGTGCGGGAATAGGGGACAGGTTTTGGGGGGTACAGGGGGTCTCTATACACGAATTTCCACTGATAAAAAGCACTGATTCAACCCGATGGAGGAACTTAAAAAAAAAAAAAATACAAAAAAAAATATTAACAATAATAAACTACACACACAAAAAGATCATCATGAGTTATATTGTCGTGCTTGCAACAATAGTGGAGTGAGTGTGGATCAAGCGGCCTCAAAATACTAAAATTACTGATGATGAAGCTGGTGTAAAGACTCGCTGCTGTGTAATTTGAGGCCTTCACGATACGATGCGCCTTATCATCCAAACCGGTGAGATGGGTCTAAGAGTTTACTAGCTGTCTTCACCCTCTCTCGCACACTCTAAAATATCGCAATATCTTGGAACGCGTAACATATAAAACACAGTGACTTTCTGTAATTAAGGGATAGTTGTCATTGTATTGGTACTGTACATTAGAGCACTTTAATTGTATGTATCCTAGGCAACAGCTCCATATTAGCAAAAATAATGGTTACGTTAGGTTAGGTTGAGTTGGGTTAGGTTATGTTGGGTTGGGTTGGGTTGGGTTGGGTTGGGTTGGGTTGGGTTGGGTTAGGATAGGTTAGTTTAGGTTGGGTTAAGTTGGGTTGGGTTAGGTTGGATTGGGTTAGGTTAGGTTGGGTTGGGTTGGGATGGGTTGGGTTAGGTTGGGTTGGGTTAGGATAGGTTGGGTTGGGTTGGGTTGGGTTAGGTTGAGTTGGGTTGGGTTAGGTTGGGTTTGGTTAGGATGCGAGGAATCATTTGCACTTGCTCCAGATTTACCAACAATATATTATCACCACCTCACAAATTAGAGGGACGTAAGAAAGAAGGTTTGGCTTGGTTGGTTTCCACTCGTCATGTTAGGCAGGCTTCAGTTTTTCTTGGGGGGGGGGGGGGGGGGGACTATAAGACCAGTTTTTTTTTTTTTTTTTTTTTTTTTTTTTTTTTTTTTTTTTTTTTTCAGGGTTGAGGGCCAAAGGAGTAACATGGTAACTGTATCTTCTCTGAACCTTTTTAGTGCAATGGGTAAAAAACACAGGTAAAAGGTGTACTATTTTTTTATCTCTTTATTATTATTATTATTTTTTTTTATATGTCTTGAAGTTTACGTAGCCATCTAAGCACTTCAACCAAACAGATCACCTATATATATACTCTTAAATGCCGAGGAGAGCAGTTTCCCGGCATACTTTGGAGGAATCAATAGCCCCCTAATTCAGGCCAAAACAAACGATCCCTCTAAGACAAATTGGAGCATACGTAGCCTCCAAACTCTGCAGTAAAGCACATCTCTAAAGTCACATATTATGAAGATATTCTGTTTTCTGGTCTAGTTTTAGGTATGTACCTTGATTCCTCCAAAGTATGCCAGGAAACAGGACTAGATTATCAATAATAATGGCGTTCTGTTGCTTGGAATAGGTTGGAGGAATCAGTTGCTCCATATTTACAATGTACATTCATGGGTGATAGTGGTGGATCAGGGTCCAAGGAGTATTGGAGTGCAACTAAACAGAGTTCAAACAAGTAAATTTTCCAGACTATTCTCAACGTTGAGAGGTTTAAAAGACTCACTTTTTCGAACTCTTGTTCAGTTACTCTCCAACACTCCTTGGACCCTGGTCAAGCACTATCAACCATGGCTGTACAGTGCTTTATCTTCTAATTTAAGTAGTCTGCGTTTTGTGTCTATTTGAAGGAGTCGTTTACCTTCAATGAACACTATCTCACACCACTAATTGAACAATATAGTACAATATTTTCAAAAAATTCAATATACTAAAATGTTCAATATCCTTTTCACAACAACAACAAAAAAATGGACGAAGTAGGAAAATGTTGGACAAAATATTAAAAGATTATATATACATTTATTCCGAAAAAAAAACAAGGAAGAATGATTAATCAATTCTTAAAACTTGAATTCCGGGTTGCAACTTAAGAAAAACAAGTTAGTCTTGACCGGGTATCAGAACCGGTAGCACGTCCACCGGTACTGTGGGCTAGTAGTAGTAGTAGTAATTCATGAAGGCCAAGTTCGAGCCTCTTTTGTGGTCAGACTCGGTTTTCTAAATAGTCATTATTCTGGTCGGACCTTTTCTCTCCTTACCAATACTCCATCCACTGTTGTCATTTATTATTATTATTTTTTTCATTATTATTATTATTATTATTATTATCATTATCATTATTATTATTATTATTATTGTTATTATTATTGTTATTGTTATTGTTGGTATTGCTGTTGTTGTTGTTGTTATTATTATTATTATTATTATTATTATTATTATTATTATTATTATTATTATTATTATTTTATATGAGGGAGCTGAAGCAAAAATTCTTCAAGTAAATTTTAGTTCTGCATTTGATTTAGTTTATCACTGCTTTACACTATAAACTTCAAAACCTTGGTATTGGTTGATATGTTCTGAACCTTATAAAGGATTATTTATCTAATCGTGAGCAGAGGGTTAATGTTAATGGAAGTAAGACTGAGTATACGTCTATGATTTCAAGGGTACCACAAAGTAGTGTTTCTGGCCCTCTTCTTTTATTTCTTGTGTGTACAGTCGGCAAAAAAGTAATGGAACCACCCCTCCATTACTTTTTTTGCTGACTGTACATTCGTGATACATAATACAGCTTCGAATCTCCTGCTGTTGTTCATATCCCCACCCAGTAGCCTATATAGAGTGAGATTAAATATGACTAAGTTCATGGCTGTTGTTTGCAAAGTGTTTCCTATAAAATTATATAGTGTGTTTCTCGTTACCATGTATATGAAATTTGCGTGGCTCACAGGAAGACAGCGAGTCACTCCCTAACCGGTAACAACATTGCGTAAAGCTTTATTCTATGCATTTTCCCTGTCTCCAGTTTGTACGGGAGGTTTGTTGTGTTGGGAATGGACATCTTCAGTAGTGATAGAATACTCCCAGGGTGAAATGACACAGCATCTTTTACACATACCATTCCTGCTGGAACAATAATCAAATAATTTCCCTGATGACCAGAACTGAACAACACTAGTATATAATATATCAACGTAATATATATTCAACTCATGTACAAATGTAAAAATGATTTATCATTAATCTGGTCATAAAATAAAACCTGGGTAATAGAGCAACACGTGTAGGAGTCACCTCTATTGCCACCTCGTATCGAGTTATCAAACAAATTTCGTCTCCAGCCTCAAATAACCTCTGTAAATTTTATACCTGTCAACAATTAATCCATCAATTACGTCAATTTTAACCAGTTAAAGAAATAGTTGGCAAACTAGGCCCCTAAACGACTTCTTTATATATATATATATATAAAAAGATGATGGTGGTTGGGTATTTGGTAGCACCTGCCTCATCTCTCTTCACCTGCCTCTCTCCTCCCTTCCTCCCGCATACCCTACTCTTTTCTCCCATCCTCTCTCTCTACTTACCCTCCTCCCTCTCTACTTACCCTCCTCCCTCAATCCCTCCCCTTACCTACCTACCCACCTCCTTCCCAACCTTCCTCTCTCGTCCTGTCCACTGCTCTCTAACTATCCTACTCTATCCTACTCTCCCTTCCTCCCCCTTCTTCACTTTCCTGCTTTCCACTGTTTTTCTCTGTCTCCCTAAGTTATCATCTCCTCACATTACCCCATCATTCAGCCTCTTCCTCTTTCATCACACATTCTCAGCTCTTCCTTTGATCAGTTCCCCTCTCCTCTGTCTGTCTGTGCCCTCCTTACCTCTCTTCTTCCTCCTTACCACTCTTCCTCCTTACCTCTCTTCCTCCTTACCTCTCTTCCTCCTCCAGGTCCATTTCCATCTTCCCCATCCACCTCTCTAAAACCTTTATTTACCCTTCCTTCAACAACTTTCCTTCCTTCTGGGCCTCTTCCGTTTCCTCCTGTTAACACCTCGCTTTTTTCGTATTTCCTCACTCATTACTCCTTCCTTTAGTTTTTTTACCTCCCTTTTTTCCATCTCTCTGTTGTGGTCTGTGATTCTATGTAACTCTATGTAACTCTCTCTCTCTCTCTCTCTCTCTCTCTCTCTCTCTCTCTCTCTCTCTCTCTCTCTCTCTCTCTCTTCTCTCTCTCTCCTCTCTCTCCTCTCTCTCTCTCTCTCTCTCTCTCTCTCTCTCTCTCTCATGTTAGGCTTTCAATTTTACTCTCAGTTTGTAAGCATATGTTTTTTTCAAGTTCTCTTTAGGACAAGCAGCCCCAACACTCAAGGGAAGGGTCACTCTATCAAGGACCCTGTGATCGTGTATGAGAATAGGAGACTTCTGATTCCTCCTGATAATGCAACGAACACGCTCTCTCCATATAGGTGTGTGTGTGTATGTGTGTGTTTCGTGGGCAACATTTAAAGGACTCGTTTAGATCCAATGTTCTGATACATCACAGGGTTTCTCAAGCAGTATATATCTATCCTCTGACGAAAGAGTTTACCCGGCCCACTCAGCAAGTCCGTTTTCTCTGCAGCCACTTCCCTCGTCCCCTCCCTCCTCCTACTCCCCTCGTTTTATTACATTCCCTCCCCTACCCTCTCTCTCTCTCCCTTCCCACTCCCCCTCCCCTCACCACCACCACCACCTTCCTTCGTTGCTCATCTCACTTTCCCTTCTCTCTCTCTCTCTCTCTCTTCTCTCTCTCTCTGTACATGTATTTGCATATTTATATTTATATTTATATGTATAGTGTAATATTAACCTGTTATTCCAGCATATATGGTACCTATTTACTTAAGTTAATGTATATAACTATTTTATTACTAACTCATATGTTTTAATAACTGATTCTGTATCATCATCACATTGTTTTATCTCACTTGTATTTAGTATTAAGTGTTTAGATTTTAGTATTAGTCAATTAACTTTGTCATTATAATCATTACTATAATTATTGTTAATGCTACTCAGTTATTCACTGTCAGCATTAACTAAATTTTGCCTGAAAAGCACCGCATTTATATAGGCTAGCATTAGTTGAACACATTAATCGTTTTCTATGCTCACACTTATATTTTTTTTTGTATTTTGAATAAACTAATAGCTATAAATAAACGTTTCAAATTTCTCTCTCTCTCTCTCTCTCTCTCTCTCTCTCTCTCTCTCTCTCTCTCTCTCTCTCTCTCTCTCTCCGTTGCTCGTCTCACTTTCCCTTCCCTCTCTCTTGCCTTTGCTTCTTATCCTCTCTTCTTTTACTTTCTTCCTTACATCTTTTCCTCCTCTTCCCCTTCCTTACCCTTCTCCTGTTCCTTCCTCCTTTCCTCCTCAACAAGATTTTAAAAAATAACTGCATAAAAAACAATAAATTTTTCTTGTAAACAAAAGCATATCAATCAACAAGATTATAAAAACAAGATGATAACTAAATAAGAAAACAATATTTTTTTCATGTAAACAAAGACATATCATCAAGATTAAAAATATATATATAACTGTAAAAGAAAACAATACATTTTTCATGTAAACAAAATCACACGAAACTAGAATACCAAAGGAAAAAATATATAATAATAATCCGACAAGGCCAATTTTCACGCTCCACTTCCTTTGAATATTAAGGTGGTACTGTATATAATTCTTTTTTTGTACATTGGAGTGTCATGATTCCTCCAAACTGTGCCGGGAAACAGGACCAGATGAACACAATTAATGGTATCCTGTTGCTTGGAATAATTTGGAGGCATCAACAGTTGCTCCAGATTTACCAACACAAAACTTCCCCCTCCTCCAATTAATGTCCGTGTCAGGGTGTCACTTTTATATTTCCATATCATTGGTTATTGTCCAACAAACGTGTTTTTACCACATCGGGGAAAACAGGATGAGAGAGATAAAAAAGGTAGATAAAAAAGGTAGATAAAAAAGGTAGATAAAAAGGTAGATAAAAAAGGTAGATAAAAAAGGTAGATAAAAAAATGTATATAAAAATATGTAAATAAAAAAGGTAGATAAAAAGGTAGATGTAAAAGGTAGATGAAAAAGGTAGATGAAAAAGGTAGATAAAAAAAAAGATAAATAAAGATAAAGTTTGGTAAATAAAAGTTTGGTAAATAAATAGATAAATACAATATAAAAAAACTTCTTACTTTTTAATAAGGAGGACAAAAATTTTATCGTATTAAGCCACAAAAGCCTCATGGGAATTTTTGCCTAATTTTATATTACTACCTGCGGCTGGTTATCTAATAGCTCATGTTTTCTCGTCAATTCGTTTGTCTTTTAATTAGTTAAGGGATGTAACCTTTTGTGTTCAATTTGGAGTCAATGTAGGCCTCCAAACTCAGCTATAAAACACATCCCCTGTATAATTCCATATTGGAGGAGTTTTGTTTCCTGGCATAGTTTGGAGGAATCTGTAGCCTTCCCATTTCTCCTTAAACTGCATGGTTAAAATTAATGGGCATTATAAATAAAATACATTGTTACATTTTGGCGTCGACGATAAGAATGAATATATTTTATATTTTATTGCAAAAGGAAAAAAGAGGTAGAGGAAAGTAGACGTAAAAACAGAATGAGAAAATGTCAATTCAAATGAGCATCACTAATCCCTGGACAAGATGAGACAAACATACGTACAGTTGTGGTCAAAAATAATCATCAATATAAGGGTAACTCGTATAAGAATTTGACAGTTTCCCTCTGTTCCTTTAACTTATGTACTCTCCAAGAAATAGGTTAAGGATTATCTTTTAATTTACTACAAGCAGCTAAGCACTAATTAAAACAGTAACAACATAATATGTGAACGTGAAAATATTAAACAGTAAATTGTTTAAGATACCCATTTGTGGATGATTATTATTGACCACGACTGTACATACATTCAGAAGGAGGGAGAGAGTGAGAGGATTGCTGGGTGTCCGTCCTACCTCCACCAACACACACACACACACACACACACACACACACACACACACACATCCTTGAGGTAGTTTACAGCCTCTTGGGAAGCAGGTGGAGGTGTATCCGGAGGCGATGAGAGGCAGAGGGAGAGAGAGACGGGGGTGGGAGAGAGGGAGGGAGAGAGAGGGAGAGACGGGGTGGGAGAGAGAGAGAGAGACGGGGTGGGAGAGGGAGGGAGAGGATGGACAGGCGGTGGGAGAGAGAGACGGGGGTGGGATAGGGAGGGAGAGACGGGGTGGGAGAGGGAGAGGGAGAAAGGTGAGAGTGGGAGAGGGAGAGACGGGGTGTGAGAGGGAGAGAGCGACGGGGGTGGGAGAGTGGGAAAGGTGGGAGGTGGAGGGAGAGGGAGAGGATGGAGAGGCGGAGGGAGAGGGAGAGAGGAAGAGGGATAGAGATTCCTTACACATCCATGGCAGGTGGGATTCGTGTGTTGTGATGTGGTGAAGTGTGATGTGTTGTGGTGTATTCTGGTGTGATGTGTTGTGGTGTATTGTGATGTGGTGTGTTGTGATGTGTTGTGATGTGGTGTGGTGTGGTGTGATGTGTTGAGTTGTGGTGTGTTGTGATGTGTTGTGGTGTGGTGTGGTGTGGTGTGTTGTGATGTGATGTGTTGTGGTGTGGTATGGTGTGGTGAGTTGTGCTTTGGTGTATAGGTGATTTCTTTTTGGCAAAGTTTGCTGATATCAATAATCCTTAGAATCTTAGATAATTTATATAGGCAAGAGAGTTATCCCCTAAAGGAGGGAGGGAGAGAGGGGGAATATTAAAAGGTTAGTGGAGGGGACGGGAGAGGGGTAGGTAGGTAGGTGAGAGGGAGAGTAGTAGTAGTAGTATTTATAGGAGGAGGAGGAGGTGGTGGGGGGAACGAGGGGAGTATGTTGGGGTGGGTGGGGTGTGTGTGAGGGGGGGAGAAGGAAAGGTGGGAACAGGTTTGGGGGAGGTGAAGGAAGAAGGGATTGTGGTGTGGGGATTGGTTAGGATGGAGTGTACCGTGAGTAAAAGTGAGAATGTAGACATGGGATGGGATGGGATGGGATGGGAAGGGGTGTGTGGGAATGGTGGGAGAAGGGATAGAGGACGTGGGAACAAATAGAGAGAGAGAGAGAGAGAGAGAGAGAGAGAGAGAGAGAGAGAGAGAGAGAGAGATGGGGGAGGGGGGGACAGATAGGGGGAGAGAGAGAGAGGGAGGGAGGGAGAGAGAGAGAGACAGACATACAAAGGGAGAGAGAGAGGGGAGGGGAGAAGGAATGAGGAGAAACTGAAGACTGGGAAAGAACTGACACACAAACATGAACACTTTACTACACGGGGATTCATAATATTTTACAATACAGTGTGACTAATTCTCATAGATGCCACATACTTCCATCACGTACAAAAAAAAAAAAAAAAAAAAGTCGGAAAATGTCAAATATATTACGTAAGTTTTTTTTTTTTTTTTTTTTTTTTTCATTGCAAGTTGGTTGGCGTTGTTGTTGTACTCTATGTGATTCTTCCTTCTACACGAGGCATACTACTAATTTCTCCTTTCGAGTAGCAGTGGATGGTCATTGTCTGTTTTCCTGACGTAACTTTGAGGAATGAATTAGTTATACCCTCCAATCCACCAGCGGAAATTCTCCCTTACATATTAAAAAGATTTATATTCATGTTCCCCAAGTGTGCTCAGTTTGATGCCTGGTCATGACGACGTGTTCTCCTCTCAGTATGTTTGTCTTAACTAACTGTCTTCATGTTCTCAATTGTAGCCATATTATATTATTGTTTATGCCATCTACAGTAACCAGCATTAACCAATCCTACTGATTTACCTGTTCTAACTAACTAGGCCTACTTAAATCGACCCTATTCTAACCCAAGCCTGTCCCCTACTTCCGCACCCCCTTAATTAAAAATGTATGGGACATTGGTTTTCCCAGCACAAAATAGTAAGGAGAGACTCAATCAGGGAGATATAGAGAGAGGAAGGGGTAGAATGATGAGAGGGAGATAGAGGACAGGTGTGAGGGAGAGAGAGAGGACAGGTGTTTGACAGGTGTGAGGGAGAGAGAGGACAGGTGTTTGACAGGTGTGAGGGAGAGAGAGAGGACAGGTGTTTGACAGGTGTGAGGGAGAGAGAGGACAGGTGTTTGACAGGTGTGAGGGAGAGAGAGAGGACAGGTGTTTGACAGGTGTGAGGGAGAGAGAGGACAGGTGTTTGACAGGTGTGAGGAGGAGAATGAGTTGGTTGAGTTCATGGACGAGAGAGAGAGAGAGAGAGAAAT
The DNA here is from genome assembly GCA_034508575.1 of Petrolisthes manimaculis. NCBI lineage: Eukaryota > Metazoa > Arthropoda > Malacostraca > Decapoda > Porcellanidae > Petrolisthes > Petrolisthes manimaculis. Next base: position 24,653 of record JAWZYT010003162.1, on the reverse strand, counting down.
CTAGAGTACAAAGAGTGAGTCTGAGAAGAAGAATAGAGTGGAGAAAAAAAAATTATCAGGGAAACGAATTAAGAAAAAAAAAAAAAAGCAAAGTGAGCGTGGAAAGGAAAGACAGGATGAGGAAAATACATATAGCTGTGAGGGATAAGAAGAAAATGGTAAAGTAAAAAAGAATACATGTGAAAGCGAGTGTGGAGGGTAAAGGTAGGACGTGGGGGCGGGGGCTAGGGGGGGGGGGGAATGCTGTGAGCTAGGGATAAGAAGAAGAAATTGGCCAAGCAAAAAAAGAAAATGAGAAAAAAGCATACATGTTTGTGTGTGTGGAGGGTAAAGAAAGGACGCTGGAATCTGCTGTGGCATACATACATACATACACACATACATACATACTGTATATACCCTGGAAACTGCAGTGACATATATACATACATACATTCATACATACGATAGAAAGTTCTGTGATATCCATATATACCGTACATATATACACTGGAAATTACTGTGAGGTATATATATACATATATATATATATATATATATATATATATATATATAATTATACTGGACACTGCTGAGGTACATACATACATACATATAAACCTTGTGACGCTTATTATGGTGGTGTGGCAGGAGGACTGAGATGGTGAAGCCCCGCCTTGCTCACCAAACAAGACTCAGCCATCACCTGGAGGCACCACTGGCCCGCTGACCTCCACAGCTGCCGCCCAGCCACGCTTGTCCTTGGAGCCACGCGCGCATGGCCAATCAGGTGTCCGGCTCTGTCTCCCCTCCAGCCAATCAGCGGGGAGCATTGGAGTGCCTTCAGTGATCCACCTGGGCCACCTGGACGGCTTCTAAACCAATGAGTTGCTTGAGTGGCGGCAAGTGTCCAACTTAGACATGCAGACGCAGACACACACACACACGCACGCACGCACACACCCATGCACACACACACACACACACACACACACACACACACACACACACACACACACACACACACACACACACACACACACACACACACACACACCACCTTGTTGTTGTTGTTTTTACACCTGCATAATATTATAGTTTTTGTTCTGTTAGTGAGAAAACAGATAATTTCCTCTCAGTCTTGTACACAATACCAATGTGATGATGTGTTTTATTCATTGGCAATATAAATGAATACTTTAATTTTGATTATTATTAGGTAATGTTGTTTTGTTATCAGGGGAGAGGTTTTATGATGCCAGTGTGTCTTAGTTAGCTAGATAATTGAAGACTATTGATCCAATAATCATACGTGACCCCTTTCCTGTAATTTTATGTCTGCATTGTTCTCGTGTCAAATCCTCCCCCTGGATTTGGTGCTAGTTTTTATTGTTATTATCATTATCCATCAGTAAACCTGTATGAGATAAGAAGGACTCCAATACCTTATCAGTGAGACATTCTAAATCACACTATGCTTAATATCATGCTAGAACGAACATGGAGACAGAGACAGACAGTGACGGAGACAGAGACAGAGACGGAGACAGAGACAGAGAGACAGAGATCATGTGTAAATGTATACTCTACAACATACTATTGTAACAGAGATGGGGCCAATGTGTGTCGTGTTGTCCTATGTACTTATATGTCCAGTACTGTATGTATATTCCATAGCAATGCTGCGTCATCAACATTCTGCCAGCGTTACTCCGCAAGAATCCCCTGGCCTATCTATCAGCTTACAGATGAGGTTCGCCTAATGTGACCAAGTTATGTAGACTGGGGTGTGTAGTTGATGGATAGAGTGAGGTGAGTGTGATGTGGTGTGGTGCAGAGGGTGTGATGTTGTAGTAGGTGAATATGGTGTAAAGTGGTGGTTGGTGGTTGTGGTGTAGAGGGTGTGATGTTTTAGTAAGTGGGGTATGGTGTGATGTGGTGTGGTGCAGAGGGTGTGATGTTGTAGTATGGTGGATGGTGGATATACAACACAATCATGCTATCTAATCACCTTCACCATCACCATCACCATCAAGTGTGGGAATAGGGGGACAGGCTTGGGAGGGGTTTAGGGGTATGCGGGGTGGGGGGAGTTTTGTTGGGTGCGAGAGTAGAGGAACAGGCTGGGTGGTGGTTAGGGGGGTGCGGGAATATGAGACAGGCTTTCTACCCACTCCTAGCCCGTCTCCCTATTCCTGTACCACCCCCCAAGCCTGTCCCCTACTCCCGCACCCCCTTTATCCACATCATCACCATTGCTACGCGCTAAGTGATTCTGATTTTGAGATACAGAAGTAATTGCCGTTCATAATGAGGAAATATTGGAAGGCTGATAATATTTTTTTTTTCTTTCCTGAGCCCTGAGAGGATTAATGATTTAAGTCCGTGCGTGCAGAGATAATTTGTGTCTTGATAAATTATTTCCCCGCGTCCTTTTGTGGGCAAACGTAAACTTGTTGGTTGGGAACATTAGTTGTGGTGATGCAGTATTCTCCAACCAACATCATGCACTCACATGCACAAGTACTCGCAGAGAGAGAGAGAGAGAGAGAGAGAGAGAGAGAGAGAGAGAGAGAGAGAGAGAGAGAGAGAGAGAGAGAGAGAGAGGGAGGTAGAGCAAAGAATGAATAAGGGAGAAGAGAGAGAATATGTTGAGTGTAAGGCCTGGTCAGATAACAATCCAACATATGTCTGCATCTTTACTGTTGTTAAATACACGAGTCGTGCCTGGGGACGGGTTCGTAAGTGGTCACTACGGCCGGTTGGGAGGGAGACTGAGACTTGGTTATCGCTTTATTTGCCTTTTTATCATGTTCTTGGGTCATAATATGCCTTATCGAATTTTTGGTGGAAATAGCTTTTCTTGACAAAATTTCAATCTTTAATTTTTTTGCATTTTTCACATTTCATTATACTTCTTACGATAACAATTATCCAAATTTGACTATCCCGAAATTAAATTAAAAAGTTAAAGAAGGAATGAAGCTTTTTTTTTTTCATGGAACTTCCCTACAACCAAACATCGTTCAATTAGACACTGTATGTATAATATTATAATCTACCCTTCTATTCTTATCATTTTTCTTGTTCACCTGCTCGTGTTGATGCTTTTCCTGTCTGTCCTCTCTTTGCTAATAATGTCAAGTCACGTGCCATTTCCTGTGCCCCTCCCCGCCACTTCCACATCTCTACTGCCCGTCCCTTCCCTTCCAGTCCCTTCCCTTCCCGTCCATCTCTCCTCCGCTGTTCGTGTGCACCGTGTCACAATTATTAGTACAAGAAAAACCATCCCACGCCACACTGCCACAACCAATCATCACAGTACTCCTGCCACACTTGTCTCACTCACTCACTCACTATACTGTATATTATTTGGTACGGTAAGAGTTTTTGCTGATTCTGAATACTCATATTATTATTATTTTTTTTTGATCAGTGGTGTGTTGCCTAGTGAAAGGTAAACAGTAGTTGGCATTAATTTTTTTGCAAGCCTATTTTTTTTGCATTTATTATTTTGTTTTACGTAATTTCATCTTTGAACTCTATCCAGATACTGAAAAATGATAGTAAATGTCGCTTTTTTTTTTTCTTTTCTTTTTTACTAACCTTCAACTAAAAAGGTTACAAGGACTCTGTGGAATGAAATAATAGTTCCAAAGGGAGAAAGTAAATTAAAGGTGTGTGTGTGTGTGTGTTCATGGATTACTTTACATACATACATACATACATACATACATACATACATACATACATACAAAAATATACCAAATCCCCCATTGAACGGCAGGGTATTAGGGGAGGGGGAGGGGAAGGGAGGGAAGGGAAGGGGGGGACTTTGGTTGGTGAATTGTAGGGCTAATGAATCGAACAATGTATGCTACAAAACAGTGTCCTTAACTCGTGAACTGAAGGGGTCTTTTATTTACCTGATATTATAGTTTGGGGGAACCGGGAGCCCTCCAGTTCACCCCCAGATAGATAGATAGATAGATAGATAGATGGATAGACAGACAGAGAAACAGACAGACAGACATACAGATAGATAGATAGATAGATGGATGGATAGACAGACAGACAAACAGACAGACAGACATACAGATAGATAGATATATAGATGGATGGATAGATAGATGGATAGATAGATAGATGAATAGATGGATAGACAGACAGATAAACAGACAGACAGACAGACATACAGATAGATAGATAGATAGATAGATGGATAGATGGATGGATGAATACCTGTATAGATAGATGGATGAATAGATAGATAAATGGATAGATAAACAGATGGATAGATATATAGATAAACAGATAGAGAAATAGATAGATGACTCTATTATGGGATTATCAGTGTGATTTTATTCCCCCATTACTCAGAAGCTGAAGATATGTATAATAAAAAAAACTTTCTGTGTGACTCTTTTTATGTCCCCAAAGCTAACAGGCTAAAAGGATATCAACGAGGATACAATTAAAGAGTTGACAAAAACCACGTAAAGGTTGGATGAAGGACATTTAGCAGTCGGCATTCTTCCCTCACCACCACCACTACCAACACTACTACTACTGCTACTACTACTACTATCACTACTTACTATACTCCTCCCCCTCCTCCTCCTCCTGCTCCTGCTCTGTCCTCCCCACCCCCACCCTCCCCATCCCACCCTAATGTCCAGTTTCACACACCGGCTGCCTCTCTCTCTCTCTCTCTCTCTCTCTCTCTCTCTCTCTCTCTCTCTCTCTCTCTCTCTCTCTCTTTCCCCAAGTGTGTACGGTCAGAGGAAGTTTTTGAGGAGATTCACTTTCATTCAGTCAGGTAATAATAATAATGATAGAGGGTATTTATTGACGCCCCTTCGGCCCCAGACACTCCTTCAACTCTTCTTCAACTGTCCTTCTCTTCTTTCTCTATCCTTCCTGCTTGCTGTATCACTTCCCTATCTCTATCACCTTCTTCTGGCTCTATATGACCTTGCTGTTGCGGCGCCTAATGTCAATCAATGAATCAAGTATTAACATATATCATAATAAACTAACTTCCTTCTGTAAACTAACTTCCCTCTGTAAACTCTCCTTCCCTCTGTAAACTCTCCTTCCCTCTGTAAACTCTCCTTCCCTCTGTAAACTTTCTTTCTTCCCTCTGTAAACTCTCTTTGCACTGTAAACTCTCCTTCCTTTTATAAACTCTCCTTCCACTGTAAACTCTCCTTCCCTCTGTAAACTAACTTTCCTCTGTAAACTCTCCTTCCCTCTGTAAACTCTCCTTCCCTCTGTAAACTAACTTCCCTCTGTAAACTAACTTTCCTCTGTAAACTCTCCTTCCCTCTGTAAACTCTCCTTCCCTCTGTAAACTAACTTCCCTCTGTAAACTAACTTCCCTCTGTAAACTCCCCTTCCCTCTGTAAACTCTCTTTCTTCCCTCTATAAACTCACTTTCGTCTATAAACTCTCCTTCCCTCTGTAAACTCTCGTTCCCTCTATAAACTCACTTTCGTCTATACTCTCCTTCCACTGTAAACTCTACGGATTGTCTCTTCATAGTTTCATGGTCTAGTGAGCAGGGTAATGGGACCTGGTTTATTATGGTCTGTCATTGAATATAATTACATTTAAATAGCAGTAAGTATACAATGTCTTCGTCATGCCAGAGTTATTATTATCAATTTTGCTATAAACATATATATATTCATAGCAAGTGGTATAGCGGTCGAGCGAGGTATATATATAAGGACTTTTTATTTAGATTTGCCACAGGTGCTGAATTAAGTTTTATTCTCTCTCTCTCTCTCTCTCTCTCTCTCTCTCTCTCTCTCTCTCTCTCTCTCTCTCTCTCTCTCTCTCTCTCTCTCTCTCTCTCTAATTCTCTTATGCTTCAACTCTTCAGGATCATAGTCTACTTGTTCATGTGAAAGAAATAAAATAATATGCGTGTATTAAGGTCTCGTTATCATCATCTTCATCACCATCATCAACATCAACATCATCATCATCATTATCATCATTGTAGGACGAAGGATTTTCCCAGCCCTCTATATGTCTACTTCCAGTCTACTTCATCCAACCTTCTAATCTTATCTCCCCACCTTATAAAGACACACGTGTACAGTCGGTAGCATAAGTTCGTTTCATTTGCATCTGCGTATAAGAATGAGCCTTGTAGTGTAGTGACGTTGTAACACTCTTTAAAGGGAGGGTAGAGTTTTGGCATTTTTGGAGATCATGATTCCTCCAAACTATTTCAAGCAACAGGCCACCATTATTATCTTCGTTAATCTGGTTCTGTTTCCTGGTATACTTTGGAGGAATCAAAGAGCTCTAATGCACCAAAAGTATACTCTTGCCTTAAATACAAAGATGACACACATTCATATCATCAGGTAAATTGCATATATATATAGTGTTAGATTAGAAACAGGTTCAGAAGGCATCTTTATTTGGTCATATTAGTATGATTAAATATTGTACCTGGGACGGACGAGTATTTATGGTGCCGTGTGTACAGTCAACAGCATAAGTTCACTTCAAATTCATCTGTGCATGTATTAGATATAGAAATGTTGTAATGAAAAATAAATGCAGATGTGACAGATATAGTTTTCATGTGGAAAAATTTCATAATTATGTTGTTGGAATAAAAACTGGGTACAGAATGAAACTGTCTGGTCATATTAGCAATATAAGATGGATGCGAACTTCTGCTGCCGGCTGTACAGTCGGCTGCATAAGTTCTGTCGCCTCACCTGCTTCACCGAGACAGGCAGTGTTCATGGACTCGAGAAATACGCACGTTTTCTACACCTAATAATCTCGAGTCTATGAACATTGCGTGCCTCGGTGAAGCAAGCGAGGCGACAGGACTTTTGCCGCCGACTGTACGTCTGTAAGTACTAAGCTCCCACGGCAATAGTATAACAGCCCATGTCATAAATTAAATTACGATTTTATGCGCAAGATAAATGTGAACTAAAATATTTCTCACACTGTATGAAGAACCAGTCTCCTCCACTCCATCACTCCAAGTAAGTGGTTGTAGAAATAGACTGGCTTGTACGGGGTTCATTAATTATACAGTAAGTGCATTAAGTTTTTTTTTTTATGTGTTCATTAGAGTGCCTTGATTCCTCCATAGCATGCCAGGAAACAGGACCAGATGAACAAAAATAATAGTGTTCTGTTGCTTGGAATAGTTTGGAAGAATCATTTGCTCCAGATTTACCAACAACAAATTCCTCCATTTAAAGAGCTGTTGATTCCTCCAAGCTGTAGGAAAGGCAATGGCTCACTTCAGTTTGCAATATGGAAATAATTTTATAGTATAGTTTGGAGGACTCAACAGACCTTCAGTAACTCTCAACCAAATTGGTGTACAGTTTGCAAAATAAGTTTTGGAACCAGCCCTATTGCTAGTGCTATGTAGAGTTGGTAAGCCTATTCCACTGGCGATAATAGTTATTGCATACTTATTGTATAATAATATTCTACTGTTATAATATGTGTTATGAATAGGTGTATTAATGGTGTATATTGGTGTATAATAGGTGTATTATTGTCCCTGTTCAGGGACACTCGGGTTAACTTAGCAGGCGTACCAACCGTGCCGTGATAAAAATTCTAAAATTAATTAATTAACTTTTTTTGCAGTGTACCTACATCTCAAGGCATTTTTTATGGACCCCAAGCTTGAAGTGAAGTAGTAATCTAACTACGGTAACTAACTAACCAAGTAACTAACTAATTCCGTACCTGTCCTTGGCGTCTTAACTCTTTGCTGGGGCTTGGGGCGAGACGGTGGGAAAGGGGGTTGGTTACGGACCAAGCAACTAGATCTAAGAAAAAAACAACAGAAACTGGTCTGAGGAGGTAGAGTAGATGGTGTCGATCTGATCACCTCCCTGGCTGAAGACAACAACACACTTACCTACATACATCCCTCTCTGTTAAGTCGTTGTCTCTCTGGTGTGCTTCCCATTAACACTTTGAGGGATGTATAAACTGTTGTAGGAAGAAAATATTATAGCCTCACAAACACTCCAAACTCTGCTGTAAAATTTTCCTTCAGCTTGAGTGTACTAATAATGAGTCGTGTAATACTAATTGTAATAGTAAGTCGTGCTGTTCTTGGATACTGTAGGATGTATTAATCAAATATGTATCTGAGAAATTATACCTACATAGATGCAACGTCATTATCCTTTTCTTGTCTGAAGCTTTAGTTTGTATTTAAATTCGTGGTCCCTTCTGCGTGAGGCAAATGTTAATGTGTTAATTATCAGTAAAAGTGTTAGACATGTCACACTAACATGAATTTGCTACAGGACGTTACGCGCTGTTACTTCCAATCGTTACCATGCCATGTATAACATTAATAAAGGGTTGAGGAAAAATTACGAGTCACCGAAATAGTATACCTCTCTCTGTAACAGTAAATATTTTTGAGAGGACACATAGCAGCACTTAGATTAGATAAACGCGTATAGATGCAATAAATGGTATAAAGGTAAAATGGTTAGTGGAGGTGGCGGGTTGAACTACACAAACTGGTTCGACTCCTTCTCTCAAACAGGTCATCAGAATGTGAATCCTCTATTGACTGTTTTATCCATTCGGAGTACATGCCTCTCTGCCAGTAACGAGGTGCAGGCTATCATCTCTCTCTCTCGACGTGTTTAAAGATACACAACCTGACACACATCCAGAGAAATGTACATTCGTGGACATAGGTTTCAATACACATATGGATAACCTAAACAAATTGTTGACTAAATGTTTTCAAGTATATATATATATATATATATATATATATATATATATATATATATATATATATATATATATATATATGTTACAGTTAATACGTATAATCAGTTAATATGTATATTCTCTGAAAAAAACAGTTAATATGTATATTCTCTGAAAAAAACAGTTAATACATATATTACCTGTTTCACTAAGGGAATATACATAATACCTAAAAATTACAGTTATTATACATATTACCTGAAATGTGGAGGCATTTTTTATACATATTCCCTAAACTGAAAATTGAAGGGGTCACTTGTAAAGGAAACTCGAAATAAATGGTTCGAGACTATGAACCTATGACTGAATGGAACACACGGCAAGTCGGCAACTGGGCCTCAGTGTTACCTACGTTGTTGGTGTGAACGTGTGTAGACCTTGGCCTGCCGAAGGTAAGGAATATATTTGTTACTTATAATTATGTTATTACTACCGATGTCGTCCCTTTTCACTGTCAATTTGACATTTGTATATTCTCTGAGTGAAACAGGTAATATATGTATTAACTGGTTTTTTCAGAGAATATACATATTAACTGATTATACGTATTAACTGTAACATATATATTTATATATATATGGTGAATATAAGGCAGGAAACTTAGTCAGTACATTTGGGTAATAAATCTAAAAAACTGGAGACAGGAAACTCATCTCACGTGTTGTATATACAAAGAGAAATAGTTTAGGATGGTAGGGCAGGTTGGTCTAGGGGGCAAGAGAGATCACTAAAGTTCACCTCGGGAGGAAGTGAGGAAGAACCAGTCATCGTTGCTTTATCCTGCAAAAGTGGGAGATATGTAAGCCCCGGGCCGCCTTCAGACCCAGTACCGGAGGCGGGGTATTAGATCACAGGGTCCTTCCTTCGCCCGGGATCCGTATATTGGCCGGTCCAGATATGCATAGTGTGTGTGTGTGTCTGTGTGTGTGTGTGTGTATTTATGTATGTATGTGTGTGTGCTGTGAGGACCGGTCTTGTTAGTTCTGGGCCGGATACGGGAGGAGAAAATTATCGTATCTGTGTCTGTGTGTGTGTGTGTGTGTTAGAGGGTACGTGTGTGAGTGTGTTTCTGTCTCTCTCTTTGTGTGTATGTGTGTATGTGTGTGTGTGTGTGTGTGTGTGTGCTTAATTTATATTTTCTTCAGCACAGGAAATGGAACAAGGTCTGGGTCGTCGATAAAGCGAAGACTATGACAACTAATAGAATGAGAACATATCAATATCATTATTATTATCATCATTATTATTATTATCCTTATCCTCCTCCTACTCATACCACTCTTCATCATAATCATCATCATAATCATCATCATCATCATCATCATCATCATCATCATCATCATCATCATCATCATCATCATCATCCTACTCCTACTCCTCATCATAATCTTCATAATCATCATCATTATCCTCCTCCTACTCCTACTCCTCATTATAATCATTATCTGGTATTCCATGGAGTGTATTATGATGTGGGCAGTAATCTAAGGGTTTGTGAGCCCCTTCGCATCAGAGTTAATCCCTTTCAATAGTTTTTGGTTCTTTTTTTCTGTTTCTGCTTCTATCCTGCAGTCCCTCATTTCTATTTTTTCCCTCTCGTTCAAAGGGATTTATTTTTTGTATTCCATTTCAATTATATCAAATTTTATCACTGTCATTATCTTCACACCTCCCATTTATGACAACATAATTCTACTACAACTACTACAGCTACTACCACCACTAATACTACCACCACTAATACTACAGTGCTACCACCACCACCACCCCTACTACTACTGCCACTACAACTACTACTACTAAAACAACTAACACTACAACTACTACCACTACAGCTACTACTACTACTATCACTACAGATACAACTACCACCACCACCACCACAACCAACACCACCACTATATACCACCATTACTACCACCACTACCACCACCACCACCACTACCACTACTACCACCACCACTACTACTACTACTACCACGACTACTACCACTATTTTAGGTTAGAAGGACAAGTCACATTAAACCGGTCTCACATTACACGACCCACTCGCTAGCAACACATTCTGGGAGGGAGTGGGTGGGATAGAAAAGGGATAAAGTGGGATGTGAGGGGTTGTAATGAGTGGGAGGGAGGGATTGGTGAGGGGATTGTAATGAGTGGGAGGGAGGGATTGGTGAGGGATTGTAATGAGTGGGAGGGAGGGATTGGTGAGGGCTTGTAATGAGTGGGAGGGAGGGATTGGTGAGGGATTGTAATGAGTGGGAGGGAGGGATTGGTGAGGGATTGTAATGAGTGGGAGGGAGGGATTGGTGAGGGATTGTAATGATTAGAAGGATTGGTTGGGAGCTGAGAGGTTTGGGATATAAAACAAAAACGGGAGATAAATGAGGGAAATGAGAGAGAAGAAGAGAGACATAATGAGGAGATAAGTCTTTGAGGAAGTTAATAGGAAAGAAAAAGAACATAAAATACATAGAAGGAATGAAAGAGGGAGATAAAAGGTGAGGAAGACATAGACATAGAATAATAATGGAAATAGGGTAAGAGATCGATAAGTTAAGAGAGAAAAGGAATATAGGAAGGTAAAGAAGGAGAGACACAGAGAGACAGAGAGAGAGAGATAAAAATGGAAATAGAGGAAAAAAATGAAAGATATCGATAATTTAAGTGAGAAAAGGAATATAGGAAGGCAAAGAAGGAGAGACAGACAGAGAGAGATGAGGAGATAAAACTGTAATAATGAATAAGTTAAACTAATTAGAGGCACCTTCTGTTGAGGATAACTTGAAGGAACTCCAATTACTCCAAACCATTCCAGGAAACACATTATCACCTCAGTTTATAGGAGCAGGGATTCTGTTTTGTCTCGTAAGTTGGAGTAATGAGTAGCCCTTCATATCGTCCACAACAGAATCCCTCGTTTAGTAATAAGGAGTCGCTAGGACAGACGTGGACAGTGACGAAACGGACGAGAGAGAGGACAGTGGGGTACCAATTTGTCAACGTTTTCGCCCAGTGGATGTCAGCTCTCACATGAGACAGCGAAATATTACGACAGTAGAGAGGACGACGACTGAAACTAAGCACAATTGATTAAGAAAAGAATCCCTTGTTGGTAAATTAGAGGGTTTGTTGATTCATTCTAACTTCTGTCTGCCACAGGAGGGAGACTGAATTCTTACACTGCAAATTAAGAGGAAAATTTCTTTTTTGGCTTGCACTGCTGTTCGAAGTTCCCAGTCAATTAATATTTAAGAGGAACTTTCTACTCTCAACATCTTTATATGAACAGTGAACTACAATAAGCTTAATGATCTTTCGCGATTATAAGAAACACATTAAGTACTTTGCTTAAATACATACATGCACGTCTATAAATTATGGGAGAGTTGTTAAAACTGGCAACGACAACCAGGAAAAAAGCTTGTTTTGAGAGATTGGAGGTGCTGTAACCTTGACAGTAAATCAATTAGATGTCTAGACTGAACAGGACCCACTACCACCACCATCATCACCACCTCCACCTCCACCACAACCTCCACCAACTCCACTATCCACCATTACTACCAACCAAGACTACCACTACCACCTCCATTACCACCACCATCAGCCACCACCACTACTCCCTGCCAACATAACAATTGACCAAACAACACCTTCACCACTACCACTCCCTCTACCATTATAACCCTACAAACTAGTCCTTGAGGAAGGAATAATGAAAAGTACCACTGTGGTGTGAGGAATGTTGAATAATTTATTGGCAAATTGTAGGTAAAAGAGAAGTTGCTAGATTCCCTTCTATATCTTGCCTAGTTATTCACTATTTTTCATGCATTATATTTTTATATTTAAGAAAATTGTAGGTAGTTGGAGGAGAAATAATTTGCTGCCATATTACTCTTTCTTAACTTGACATAACTCTAGTAAAATATCATTTTAAATTTTGTGTGCAAATGCACACATTTCCAGTACGAAAAAATATTACGAACTGACCATGGTTCTAAGTCTTTATCCATGACTGTACCGGATATTCTTATTTTTTAAAGTATGCCATTTTACCAAAGGACGTGTGTCTTACATGGAACCGGTACGAAAATGAAACCGATGTGTCTAGTGTTGGAAGGTATAAGCAAAGTGGAGGTCTAAGGACACATTGTGATGCAACTCACGGTGGAGGACGAGGAGCAGGAGGCTGAGTTTCCACCTGCTCTCCCCAGGGCACACTCACTTCATGGAACACACACACACACACACACACACACACACACCATCCGTCGCTATCACCATCTTCTCATCATGAAGTCAATGTCGAAAAATAATTCCAATTGATATTTCACTCCAGCACAGTTTTTTTCTTCGTCATACTTTCTACAACCTCCATTCTCAGACAATCTTTACTTCGTACCAAGACACAATAGTCCTGTAACCTTCTATAAGATGAAAAGGAGGACACCAAAGTAAAACCAAAGGAAGCAGAATTTTTTTTATGCTCAGGACAAAGATATAATATTTTAACTCATACTCGTATCCTATTTCTGTAACGAGAATGTGGAAGTCAGTCGAGGATTCTAGCTCTTGTGTTTAGGTAAATCCCTCTTTCGGTTTTGGCTATTTCTATCAATCATCTTCGTTTACACAGTTTGTCGAGTAAAAATCTACGTACTTCAGCCAGCAGGAATGAAAGCTTTCTGAGGTAACTGTTCTCCCAGACTGGTGGCGAAAGTGTTATAGAGAGTGAGGATGCTGGAGTAGGTGAGAGCTTCGATTGGAAATACAACAACCGGTTTACATTATGGAGAAACACATGTGGTAAGCCCCAAGATGGACTGACCTTGACAGCTGCACTGTGATGGTACGTACACCTTCCTGCGACAAACACACACACACACACACACACACACACACACACACACACACCACACCACCTCATCCTTCTCATGACAACAATACCTCACTCTGCCCACCACACACCCATACAGGATTATTATTATTATTATTATCATTATTAATATTATCATTATTATTATTATTATTGATGTTGTTGTTTTTGTTGTTATTGTTATTGTTGTTGTTGTTGTTATTGATATTATTGTTAGTTATTTTTGTTATTGTTATTGTTATGATTTATTTTTTTATTATTATTATTGATGTTGTTGTTGTTATTGCATTGTTATTAAGGCACAACAACAAAGTCTAACCCTGATCACAATACCAGACGCCCACCTCAACACCATCATCATCATCATCCAACCACAACTAACACCATCATCATCATCATCCAGCCACAATTAACACTGCTTCCATATTTGACACTCAACACAATCAGACACGGAGTTTGTTCAAGCCTTATATTGCTAACATTATCTAACAAGGAAGGAATGCTCACAATTTTATTTTATGCCTCTAAATTACACTGCAGGGAATTGAAAGTTTTAGATATCTACTAAATGACGTGATTTTGCACGATCTTAAAAAAAAAAAAAAAAAAAAAACGGTGGACATTTCTATACTGTGTTAATTAAACCTTTACACCAAGGAAATGGAAATCAAGATAGTATAATTAAAATAATAATTAAATTTTCCTAATGATGATGATGATGGAAGGGAATGTAATTGTATCCAGTTAAGAGTCCAGAGTTAATGTGCAGCAAAAATTGAAGAAGTTATTAACATAAGGAAACCAAAACATCCTTTACTCTTAAAATATATTGAGATGCAGGATTATTTTCTAGTTAAATTAGGGTTTGGTTAGAAGTGGTTTTCGTGGGGAAGGAGTCGTAATTTATATTTCTGGATATTCTACAGATCAAATGCTGAATTTATTTTAATATAACATAATCACTACATAATTACAAAGCTTTTAAAATAAATATCCTTGATAATACATATACATTTTTACATCGTGAGTAAAGAGAACACGTCTTTTTAATATATTATTTTTCATATAAAATGTACACATCAGTTGTGGTGGTCGTTAATCACACTGATGACTACACTGCTCATGATAAGTGTGATGAATGAGAGGAAAGTGTCCAGGAAACACTCACCATAAAAAATAACTAACACGACAAAGAGGAGGGAGTAAATTAAATGAAGCGCGTGTGAACATCCAAGGGAAAAAATGAGCAGAGCATGTTTCCTCTCCCGATGAAAAACTTGGAAAACTTTGGATCTGGTTATAGAGCTGGTGAGATGAAGGCCTCGCTGGCTGGTATCAACAAAAGAACCCTCATTATATTAATCATAATGAGAGGTGTCTTCCCTCGTGCCTCTCACACGAGCTTCTCCTCTATCACCATCAGCTCCTCTCGGCCTTCACCTACACACCATATAACCTTTGGGATTAAAAAAAAAAAAGATTTGTTGACCTCTTGGCTCCCACGGACTGCAGACACCCACGAGTACAGTCTGGGCAACAAGTTCTCACATTCCAACTGCCTTTTATCGAGTCACTGCATAACGTTGCTAAAAATTAAGACACTAAATATTTCTATCCAAACTACACATGAAAACAACAAGTCTATACGCAACCAAACTCTTAAAAATGTGTATTGTTATTGTTTCTTTATAGGGACACTTGTGATACGTAATCCCTGACCAGAAATGAACGGCAGACGTCACACACATACACACACATCCTGCATTCGAACTCAGCCTCTATGGGTGTACTGGGTGGGGAAATGAGCAATACCAGGCGATTCGAAACTTTCTGCTCCTCACACTCTGGTCAGAAATAATGTATCACGAGTGTACAGGGGTGAAAGTAAGTTTTCGTCCCCAACTGTGCGTGCTTCCTTCTACAGGCAAGTCGTGACCATACATCCCATGCGGTATTATCTCTGACTCTGCCACTTTTCTGTGTACCCTCGTCTTAATAATCATACTTAGAACCAAAATTATGATAATCACGATAGATACAAACCGGTAGGTAGACTGGGTTGCAGGAGGGTTCAGTCGCATTGAGTATTCTTTTTTCCCAAACCTTTTTCTCCACTGCATAATCCAGTCCAGAAGAATAAACTCCCTTATGTCTCCAAGCCATAGGTGTGTTGTGTTGGGGCCTCAGTAAAAGATATAAGCAAGTAAAGGCTGAGGAATACACGCGACGATGGTTGATCAGTATTTACTTTGGTGGGAGGTGTTACGTGAACGTTGTTAAGTTTACTATCTCTAAACTAAATGGTTACGTAAATTTGTAGGTACCTTCATAGTAATTTACTGAAGGAGTTGTGCGAGATAACGACTAGGTAGCTATAGTATAATATCAACTTGTCTCGACTCAAGCTTGGCTCTACCGATTAGCAAAACAATGAAGTACAAGATAAACAATATGAATTAAAGACATAAACTAACCATCCCTGACTGAACAGAAGTTAAGGATCCGTGTTGTCAGACTGGCCACCGCCCCAGCCTTCCTCTTTGTATAGAATATATAGACACCGAAAAGTGAGAATGACTTTTGGATGGATAATTATACGTTCTGATTCTATACTTCACTTTATAGCCTACTGTATAAGCACATGCGGCCCCTAACCCAACGATAACAGTGATGTGGTTGCCTATCCTATTGACCCTCATCTAAATAAGGTTGATAATAAATGAAAAATCGATGGATAATGAGTCATGAAACTGTGAAACCAATTGCTCTGATGAATGGATATGATACACAATAGAAAATGCTATAAATGTATTATTGAATTTCTATAATTCCAAGTTATTAAGACATCAGTTACGACGGTATACTAAGTGCATGAGTTGTCGAGGTGGTATAGTGTTTGGTACGTGTATAAAATAATTTCCAAATCAGGGTTAGCAAGCAAATGCACTCACACACATCAAATTGACGACCAGCCACGCATGCGTCGAGGAATATAACGTATTAGTGTTAGTTAGTGTCTGAATGCGGGCCACGTGTCTTTTAGGGGCGAACTGATGGACCGGGGAGGGGGAAGGGGGTGTCTTGGTTGGGAACTGAGGGATCGGGGAGGGGGAAGGGGGTGTCTTGGGTGGGAACTGAGGGACGGGGAAGGGTGGGGGGTTTCTTGGGTGGGAACTGAGGGACTCGGGGGGGATGGGGGGTGTCTTGGGGGGGGGAACTAAGAAGGGACTACTGGGGGGTGTCACGACGGAGGGGCAGCCAAGCGTTGCGAACATAGTGCAGGTAGCGCCACGCCTCGTTACACCCGACACCTCACACGCCCTCTTGCACACTCTTTTTTTTTTTTTTTTTTTTTTAGCGTTATAGTAATAGCGGTGAGCCACGGTGCGTTATTTGCTGGTGTTCTGTTGCTTGGAAGAGTTTGGAGAATTCAGTTGCTCCAGATTTACCAACACAAAATTTCCCCCTTAATTAAAACTGATAGCGATATACAGGAAGCCTCGTTACATGTCGTGCGACGAGTTTTTATAACCTTAAACAAGCAATAAATTCTTCTCTAGTACTCTTCTTCTATCCGAGGTGCAATAGTTTGACCAGACTCAGCCACTAATCTTATTCTTTAGGTAATCTATTTTCGACAGTTGTCTCTTCATTTGTGATGTGATTCTGTAGGGAAAGCTTTTGAGTACTGTCTGTCAATAACATTATAGTAATAGAACGTACGATCAACGAGAGGGCTTCATTAAATGGGAGTATAGTGTTAGTAATTATGGAGCAATTGATTCCTCCAAACAATTCATTAATTTTTGTTAATCTGGTCTTGTTTCTTGGCATATTTTGGATAAATCAATTAAGGCACTCCAATGTACCAAAAGTATTCCCTCCCCTTAATTCGTGTCTACTGCCACCAGAGGTCAGTGTACTATTAAACCCTTGGCCTTTGGTGCAGTGTTGGGCGTATTGAACTCATCATCTAAATATCACTGTTGAGGATAAACCCGTGTAGAATACCCACGAAAAGCACGTTTATCTAATGAATATAAATCTTTTCTACAAGTAAGCCATGTGAGTATAATAACCTCTGTCTAATGAATATAAATCTTCTGTACAAGTATAAGCCATGAGAGTATAATACCTTCAGGTGTTGGTGGTATACCGGAAGTTATTTAGAATGTGAATGTATCGCCGTCGGCAAAAGGAAAAATGCAGAACACCTCGGACTTTGAACCCTTTTTTTGCGACCCAAGGCTAAGGACACACGAACCCTACATTGAATGAGGTCACGTCCAGTGCACCTAACACGAGTAAAGGGGAGGGAAAAAAACCCATAGCTAGAGGGTGTATAGGGTATGATGGGAAGAGCGTAAGGAGAAGAGGCAGGTGGTGGCGAGAAGGGAAGGAAGGGTAGGAAGATAACAGAGCCACAGGTGCCCGCTTGGACGCCTCGGATTGCATGTGTACAGTCCTCACCATAAGTCCTCTAGCCACTCCCTGTCAGATGATGTTAATATTATGCTTTAGGCAATTAGGCAGTTATCATCCCATTTTGGAGTGTATGAATCTTTGAGTACACTATAGTTAAGTACAAAAAGGCATATATGGCTTATTTGTAATATTATATATGAAAATCGGAGGTAACAAACTGATCGCAGAAGTGAGAAAACTTTTTGTTGACGACTGTAAAGGGTTTAAGTGGCAGGATATATAGTAGGTATGCTGGGAAGGAATAGATCAGTTATTAGTTATACCATTTTTGATCGATACATACATACATACATACATACATACATACATACATACATACATACATACATACATACATACATACATACAGTACATACATACATACTGTGTATACATGCATACATACTGTGTATACATGCATACATGCATACATGCATACATGCATACATACATACATGCATACATACATACATACATACATACATACATAGGCCTACATACATACATGCATTGATAATAAGTTGTACAGTAATAATGCAATTAGTAATATGTTGGTGAAATCTCAGGTGGGTTTAAATCTACAACCTAATTTTTCACAGCATAAGGACAATGTAACATCATTACTCCATACCTACTGATACAAATATATGTATAGTATAAATATAGACACATATCAGACACATTCCACATGCAACAAGTCAGTGGTGGTTGCAAAATGAGAGGCGTGCAAGGGACTGTACTGTAGGTGGCAGGTGGGATGCTACTGATGGCCACTATATAAGAAGCATGAGATGGGGTATAGAGCAGCGTGGTGCCGACGGCGGACATCCACCCACAAAAAAATGAGACTAAGTAGGGAAGATAGGGGCTCGGCGGGTGCATTAGTCAAGGCTAGTTTGAAGGTTTCGGAGTTTACAGCTTGTGTTTCCATAAGGGTTCCAGAGGTTTCCAAAGGGTTCCAGAGATTTAGTGGAGTTTTCAATTGGTTTCCAGATGTCTCTATGGGGTTTAAAAAAAATCGAGATGTATACAGATGCTTTTTTTATAGAGTTTCCGAGGCACTGAAGGTTGCAGAGGTTTGAAGGTTACGGAGGATTACGTATAAATGGTTTCATCAGAGTGCTGTCAGGTTGGTCCTGATATCGGAGTGAGTGACTGAAGAGACAGACGTGTAACTACAGCCTACGTCATTCAGGCTCAGGTCTTGTGTTCTGACTGACTGACTGATTGATTGGTTGAGTGAAGAGACGAATGCTTAATTTCTGCATACATTATTCAGTCTCAGGTTTTACACTCTGACTGACTGACTGACTGACAGACTGAAGTGTATTTACAGCACTTGTCCCTCATTGTGAAATACCATTTTCTGAGACTGAAATATTAATAGTTCGTCGCTCAGTTACCGTATATTATAACCACTGCATTCTACTTAAGAGGGCCAACTCTTGTAGGCTGTTTAGAGGGTCACCGATATCCCTAAACTGTTCCAGATGACAGGGACACGCGGCATACGAACAGGGGAACTGTAACATTGTTTGGAAGATTAAGGAGAACTCCATTTCGTTTAATATTTATGATGCCATTTAACATACCTCCGCGTGCCACAAGTAAGGCAATGATCGTTTTTAATTGGAAGCGAAAATAATGAGTTTTAATGAAGCAAAGCAGACAAATGGAATAATTATCCGGGCCATTAACACCTGACAGCTCTCCCACCTCGGTGCTGGGTGGAGGCTGGGTGGTCTGTGGGTTAGTTTGCATCCATTGCCTGACTCGTGTCACTACATACACTAATCTGGGATCTGGTGCACATAATTTTCTTTTCTGACGGTGAGGGATCTGTTCGTACTGAGGGATCTGTTCGTACTCTTAATTAAGGGACCCTGTGATGTAGTCAGAAAATTGGAGGTAAATGAGTCCTTCATATATTGCCACGAAACACCACCTATAGTGAAAGAGTTTGTTTCGTGGTATGATCTAGAGGAATCAGAAGCCTCCAATTTTCATACACGAGTACAGGGTCCTTAAGGGGAAGATATACTTTTGGTACATTGGAGCGCCTAGATTCCTCCAAAGTATGCCAGGACACAGGACCATAATCAACAAAGATAATGGTGTCCTGTTGCTTTGGCACGTTTACAAGCAACTGGTTTTTCTACACTCCTCCAAGAACCAGAAGGCTCTAGTTCAGTTGGTATGTTGTGTTTGTCGGCATAGACTGAAGGAAATTGTAGACGTCCGTGTGTCAAAAGTATATTATCCCATCAATCGTTCTTTTAAGTTTTAATATTTGTTAAGAGGCTTCCTTGTTTCCTTGGACAACATAATTATGAGCTAAAAATATTAGAATACAAAAATATACTCGTATATTAATAATAATTCCGACTCACACACACACACACACACACACGCAAAAAATATAATAATAAGACTTCAACGTTCTTTTAGCCATGTGATTAGATAAATGCCCTTAATCTTTCATAGATGACAGAGTAAATATTAGCTTTAAATATAAACGGATAAAATATACAAGATGAAGACTTTATCGTGTATTAAAACCATATTCTTTTAATTTAAGAGTTGCATTGCCTGCCGTCTTGTGTCCGGTACTTCAAGGGCTACGACACCCCTTCGGACCCTAACCACTCTCTATATTTTTTGTTTCTTTTCCTTTTTTTTGTCTCTCTTTTCCAATTATTTTCTCTCTATCACCTTCTCTCTTCGTTCGTGATACATGGTCTTTCCAGCCGAGTGCAATCATTTTTTTTTCTGATGATGATATTAATTATTACTGTAATCATTGCATTACTCTCTTGCCAGAAGTATTAGGGGGAAAAGTTTTGTGTTGGTAAATCTGGAGCAACTGCAAGAATCCTCCAAACTATACCAGGCAACAGAACACCAGTATTATTATTAACTTGGGTCTGTTTGGTAAATCTGAAGCAACTGCCAGAATCCTCCAAACTATACCAGGCAACAAAACACCTTTATTTTTATTTTTCTGGTCCCGTTTCCTGGCATTATATACTTTGGAGGAATCAAGGCACTCCAATGTACCAAAAAAGAATTACCACCTTAAGGGGAGAGTATACTTATGGTACATTGGAGTGCATGGATTCCTCCAAAGTATATATACCAGGAAACAGGACCAGATGGACTAAATATAATGGTGTCCTGTTGCTTGGAATAATTTGGAGGAATCAGTTGCTCCAGATTTACCAACACTATATGCCACGACACAAATTCTCCTATTGGTAACATAGAGATAGTTTATTATTCCCCACTGAAGGATAAGTTTGTAGGAATAGGTAGCCCTTCACTATATATATCAACCCTTAATTAAAGTATACATAGGTAGATTGAGGTTTTATATCATATTAGTGCAAAAACCTCAGGCAAAATTACACCTCGACTTGTGGTTATTTTTGTCATTTATTTTGATTTACCTATTTTGTTTTTCTTTCCCTTTTTATTTTTATCTTTGTATTTCTTTTTACCTATTATGTTTTTCTTTCCTTTATTTTTTATCTACAGTATTTTTTTTTTCCTTTATTATTATTTTTTTTGGTTGGGATGGAATAGTCTGACGCTGCATCACCAGTTATGAAGGTGCCTGTCACTCTGGTGTTTTCTCAGGACCACCGTGGTAAACTGAAGATTAGGGGGACCAGCAGGTGTAATATGCTGCCTTATACAGTGGAAGCAGGCAACATCTACCTCGGACCTGACTACCTGACTACCTGCTTACCTACTTACCTGCCTGCCTGCTTACCTGCCTGCCTGCTTATCTACTTACCTGCCTGCCTGCTTACCTGCCTGCCTGCTTACCTGCCTGCCTGCTTACCTACCTGCCTGCTTACCTGCCTGCTTACCTACTTACCTGCCTGCCTGCTTACCTACTTACCTGCCTGCCTGCTTACCTGACTGCCTGCTTGCCTAACTGCCTGCGTGCGTGTGTGTGTGTGTGTGTATGTGTGTGTATATAAAAGAGAAATATGTGTGTGTGAAAACGATACACGATTTCATGTATGTATGTGTGTGTGCATGTGTGTATAAGAGAAATATGTATGTGTGTGAAAACCATATACGATTTCATGTGTGTGTGTGTGTGTGTGTATAAAAGAGAAATATGTATGTGTGTGAAAACCATATACGATTTCATGTATGTGTATATGTGTGTGTGTGCGTGTGTTAGTATATATATATATATATATATTTACTTTCCTTGCTACCATAGAAGACGGTTCTATATACAGTGTTTTAGAACAATCATAATTATTAGCCATGGAATCAGTGACTCTACTTCCTGTCACTTTAACCATCGTAAATAAACAAACAGCGACACAATTTTTTAAGACAACCAATAAATCCATCATAACAATTTTTTAAGACAACCAATAATTAAATCCGTCGTAACATTTTTTTAAGACAACCAATAAATCCATCATAAATTTTTTAAGACAACCAATAAATCCATCATAATTTTTTTTAAGACAACCAATAATTCCATCATAATTTTTTTTAAGATATCCAATAAATCCATCGTAACATATTTTTGTAGTTGATTTTGAAGGTCTCTGATTCCTCCAACCAGTGCCACCAAACAGATCCCCTATTAGTATATCATTGAGGGCATCTGTTTCCTGGTATAGTTAGAAGGAATCAGAGACCCTCCACTTTACCCTCACGTTATAGTAGGGAGATTCAAGAGTCATACAATAACACAGGGACTGACTGACTGACTGACTGACTGACTGACTGACTGACTGACTGACTGACTGACTCGCTGACTGACTGACTGACTGAATGATTGACTGAATGATTGGCTGACTGGCTGACTGACTGACTGACCGATTGACTGAGTGGTTGACTGGCTGGTTGGTGTTGGTGAATTATTCTTGTCGGTGCGTGTAATTTGAGAGGAGGTAGCTGGTCTCGTGTGGGTGCAGCCAAGTGTGGAGAATTCCCAGTCACTGCAGGTATGGTTCAGTTTGCCTCGATGCTGCATGTATTGACACACACTAATACGGGGTTCATACGGACTCTCACGCAAGATTTAACATTATCTTTATTATTATTATTATTATTGTTAATATTATTATTATTATTATTATTGTTATTGTTATTGTTATTGTTATTATTATTATTATTATTATTATTATTATTATTATTATTATTATTATTATAAATAGTAATATTATCATTAGTGGGAGTAGTAGTTTAATTTTCCATAAATAACATAATTGTTAATCATGGTGTCTATAATGTATCAAATACATTTATATCATCATATCTATAAATATTTGACAATTGTCACGAAGAAAATAATGATTCGAGCCCATCCATCCCAGGAAGAACATTAGGTGGTTACAGAAGTATATTTACTGTGCCAAATTATTACTTTCAATTTCCTTAATTAACGAGAGTATATATAGGCCTATTATCGTGAAGTAGACTATATAAAATTGAGCCAGAAATTATTAGGACAGTATTATTGGTACGAGGAAATCAAATGACAGCTGTAGGTGTTGTTGGGTTATAGAATTCTCACACTCACCTTCCCACTAGGACGGACTGAACTCGTTAACCTTCAATACATTATTTCAGTGTGTTTGATACTTAAGATGGAGCTGTTTGTTCCTGTGAGTGATGGAAAACTCTGGTGAATATAACGCAAAACACCTTTTTTTTTTCCTTTTCGTCTATGTTCTGGGCAATGTGTATCTAGGTTGTTAAAGGGTTTTCTTAGACCGTAGAATGCTACCAGGAAAACCACTCCACCGTACAGTCACGAGCATAAATTTCTTTACTCCCCTGGCAAAAGTTAGGTCGAAGTTTCGCCAGGGGAGGTAAAGAAATTTATGCTCGTGATTGTACATGACAGAAAGCTGATGGAAGATACCTTGAGGGAATGAGTTATGTGCTGTACGACATTACACACACACACACACACACACACACACACACACACACACACACCAGGGCCCAAGCTTGAGTGTTTGTGCCCTCCAACCCACAGAGACAGACACACACACAGATGGATGAGAGGGAGAACAATATTATCTTGAGATGCATAACTGAGGTGAGTCATGCATGCAGCGCCAGAGATGCCTCATATGATATCACCTTTTTTTCTTCTTTTATTCCGAGCCTGGAGTAGATGAACCATGCAGTTAACGTGCTTTCACACACACACACACTGCCCCCCTCCCCCCCCCCCCCCCCTCCTCTCTCTCACACACACACACACCTGAGGACTCGTGCTTGTGGCCACCAACCTGCAATTATTCCACTAGTGAACCTCTCTCATCCCAGGCACCGTAATAACACTGTGGTCCCGGGTAATGGAAACACCGCCGTGTAATCTGGCCTAACATAGTCCACTTCTAACAAGGGGTTACAGGGTCAGGCAGCCAGCCACCCACGTCGCTCCTGTCCAACCAGCCAACACCAGTGGCCAATTCACCAAATGTGTTTAGTAGTAGGTATTCGATTTGCTGTTTCTGGGATGTGTACACTCTGA
>JAWZYT010003161.1:77500-90000 GCA_034508575.1 Petrolisthes manimaculis | reverse complement strand
GGGTGATGAGGCGGTAACTCCAGCGGTCCATGTCCCCAGTCTCGTCCACAAGTTGCCATTGGGTTCTGGTGGATGGAGGAATGATTAAAGATGAGAGAGAAAGAGACTGTGTGTGTGTGTGTGTGTGTAAGAGAGAGAGAGAGATTGTATGTGTGTGTGTATAAGAGAGACTGAATGAGTATCTGTGTGTGTGTGTGTGTGTAAGAGAGAGAGACTGAATGAGTATCTCTGTGTGTGTATAAGAGAGAGACTATAAGTATGTGTGTGTGTAAGAGAGATAATATGTGTGTGTGTAGGTATAAGTATATATGTGTGTGTATGAGAGAGACCGTATGTATGTATGTATGAGAGAGATACTGTGTGTATAGGTATGAGAGATTGTGTGTATTTATGTGTGAGAAAGTGAGTGTGTAGGCTATGAGAGAGAGAGAGAGAGAGAGAGTCTTGATATACTCTCCCCTTCACCCGGATATAAAGGCAGAGAGAGAGAGAGAGAGAGAGAGAGAAGGTGAGGGGGTGAAGCAAAATGGGAGATGAGAGAGGCATGGAGAATAAACCAAAGGAAGCAAGAGGGAAAGGGAAAGGAAAGGAATATAAAGGGAATGGGAGATGACGAATGGAGGTGATGCATAGAGAGAGAGAGAAGAAGGATAAGGGAAGAACGTGTAGAGAGAGAGAGAGAGAGAACAATGGATGGCTCAGGAGGAGGAAGAATAAGTAAGTGATGAAAGTGGAGGACTGAGAGAATGAAAGATGAGGAAAGAGGGTAAGGAAGGAAGGGAGGGAGAAGCAATATACGATGATGAGGGAGGCAAGAATAAATGATAAAAGAGCGAGGAAGGAAGGGAGAATAATGAGTGAGTGAGAGGAGAAAATAGAAAGAGAGAGAGAAAGGGATATAATAAAGAGTGATGGAGAAGAAGGAAGAGAGAGAGAGAGAAACGTGAAAGATAACCAAGGCTGGAAGATGAAAGGGAGAAAGAAAGATAAAGGAAGGAAGGAAGGGTAAGGATGAAAGAGATGATAAAGATAACACCAACAAGGAAACATACAAGTGTCACATTAAAAAAAAAAAAAAGAGAAATGAAAGGAGATGTGAAATGACAGATAAAAAATGACAAAAAAAACATAAATAAAGAAAAAATAATAACAAATACGTAAACAAGAAGAAGACAGACAGGAAGAAAGGAAGGAACAAATAATAGCAAAGAAAGTAAAGAAGGAATAAATAATAACAATAATAATAATGTACAAACGAGCCTACGAAATGATTTAAGAGAGTAAAGAAGAAGGAACAAACCAAAACCATAATATTAGGCTACCTACTGTACACTCACTAGGCTACATACAGCTGCTACCTCCCTCCTTCCTTCCCTCCCTCCCTCCCTCCTTTCCTCTCTCCCTCCCTCCTTCCCTCCCACCCACCAACACTCCACCCTCCCTCCCTTCTTCCTTCCCTCCCTCCCTCCCTCCCTCCTTCCTTCTGACGTATGTACCAAGGTGCTTTTGACGTCATTCCATTATTCCCACTCTGTACAATGCTATCTATCCTCTTGCTTGATCTTGGCTTCCTACTACTACTACTACTAGGATATACCCTTCCCTGCCCTCTGCTAGTGTTCTATTATTTTATCCTTGTAAAAATTGGTAAACCTTCTCTCGTCCTAATTTTTTTCATTCAGTTAGTGCCCTGTTTATACTGTAAAAATTGGTAAACCTAGCTAGCTCCTCTCGTCCTATTTTTTTCCATTCATCTAGTTTTCTATTATTTTATCCTTGTAAAAATTGGTAAACCTAGCTAGCTTCTCTCGTCCTATTTTTCCCCTTCAGCTAGTGTCCTATTTATACTGTAAAAATTGGTAAACCTTCTCGTGTGCTATTTTTTTCCCTGTAACATAATATTAATCAATGTATTGCTAAATTTGCATTGTTTATAATTTGTTTATGTTATTTTTGGTGTTGTTTATAATTTGTTTATGTTATTTTTGGTGTCGTAGCCTATAGCTGTTATGTCCAATCCTTACCTAGCTGGCTTAATTATTTACCTTGTCATGTTTGATCCTACCCTATATATCAATTATATGTATATGTATATATGTATCTCCTAGACTAGAGAGCGTATAGGCCTACATCCTATCTTTCCTTTGCATCCCCTTGACAAGACAGAGAGAGAGAGAGAGAGAGAGAGAGAGAAGGCCTACATCCTATCTTTCCTTTTCATCCTCTTGACATCCCCTATACAACAAGAGTGAGAGAGAATTATCCTACATTTGGTTTGCATCCCCTAGACAAGCAAAGAGAGAATTGATGTTGTTCTCATTCAAAGGCAGACTAATAGCCAGATGAATTATCCCTCTCAGAATGAACAGGCACAAACCGTAAAATGCTTTGAACAGTAAATGATGCTTTCAAGATCACTGGAAACTGTGCCGTGTTCAGACTGTCGCATTGGCTTCCGGCTTTAACTTGGTAAAAACTACCCTCGCGCAGCCGGATACCAATAAATTCAATGTGTTTTCGTCACGGGGAAGATTATAGTATGTTACCAATCAACTAGTTACCATGGCAGTCACATAAGCCGATCATAATACACACACACACACACACGTGAAGAATTTTAAATGGTTTGTTTTGCGTTATTTTTTCTTGTTTTACTCACATCCTGGTGTTCATTCTGGCGATGTTACTGAAGTCAGCCAACACGTCCCACACAACCTTGGGCTCCTGGTTAGGGATGAATAACTCGTAATGACACACTTGTTTACCCTTCTTCACACACAGGAAAAGTAACAGCAAGCATCCTACACCAACTAGGAGCTTATGGCGTCTCATGAAGCCAGCCATCTGAGGGAATATGAGATGGAGATGTTGATGCAGGCTGGCAGAGGCGTACACACACACACACACATACATACAGGGCTGGGTAGGGTAGGGTAGGATGGGCGGGATAGTGGGTGGTGGTATGTGGTTGGTTGCTGGTTGGTGGTTGTCTCTCCCTATCTTCTGTTTTACTCCCTCGATCCTTGCCAATTCTCTCCATCCGTAACATTTATATTGATAATTTCTGCATGCTAGATTTTCCCTTTCATTTATCATCATCAGAACATGTGGTAGGTTGCAACATTCGGGTATTTATTTTATAGCATTACAGAAGCAATTTCTACATAGCAGTGATGATAATCGTACGTATAAGGAAGCTCAGAAAATTCCCAGAAAATTCCACAGTAGTCTGTCATCAAAAGAGTATATTATAATGACCCTGAAGAGAAACTATTATATATGTTCCTTACGGTAGAGGTTTAATCTCAATGTAATAGAAGGTAACGGTAAATGGTAATAAAAGTAATTCCTATATTGTCTATTATGTTGGCTCCAAATAATATTAATCCTCTCGCTCAACTCACAACTTTCCTTTTCTTTCATTTTTTTTTTTATCTTCTCTGCTGCATGGAGACTTAGATAATAACCTTAAATATTAATACTCTTATTAACACGTTGCTAATTTAAAGAATGAAGGATATATAGGTTTGCTACGTGTTTATAAGCTGAGGGAAAGTATGAAACCAGAATTATATTATTACACATATCGTAGGCACATATGTGTATAATATATGAATGAAACTCCGGGTGGATTAATACCCACACACATACACACACACTGCACACACATACATAAACATACTGTACATACACTATATAAATGATGAAGATTAACGAGAAATGGATGTGCGAACGAATTAAAATAACCACCACCACGAGAGAATTAATTTAGGGTAAGGAGAAAACTAAAATAATGAAGAGGAATGAGGAGAAGGATTAACGAGAAAGGGATGTATATATATATTGAAAAACGAAGCGTCCATGTACACCACCAACACATGAAAAGAGAACAGCCAGCAGGGGAAGAACTAAATTAGAAAGGAGGAATTTAAGTTCTAGAAAATGAGAGAAGAGGAATACATATTTATATATAAGACTTTTACAATCACCACTACCACCACCGGCAACATAAGAGAATTAACTAAAACAATAATGTGACACTATAACTTGTAAGGCACATAATATAAATAATTATAATATATTTAATAATAATTTAGCAGTTGTCCTTCACTGTGTTGGTTTTCTATGGGTTGTGGTGCCTGTAGGGGGGACTTGGGAGGAAGGGCCGTGGAGGGAAGAGGGAGGGGTATTTTACCTGCTGGAAGGGAGGAGGGGTGTTGGATTGGGGTGAAGGAGGGAGGGCTAGGGTGGATGGGAGCCTGGGAGGGAGAAGGGATGGGGACGCAGGAGGTGCAAGGGGGTAGAGAGGAGGTAGGTGGAGGGGAGAGGAAGAGGGGTGGATAGAGAGAGAATGGGTGTAGGTGGAGGGAGGGAAGGGGATGGAGGAGGGGTGTATTGTGGATGGTGGAGAGGGTGTAGTAGGTGGAGGGATGGGTAGAGAGAGATAGAAGCTAGGCCGGGGTGTAGATGGAGGAGGGAGGGGTAGAGAGAGAGGCTAGGCCGGGGTGTAGGTGGAGAGGGATGGAGGAGGGGGTGTAGTAGGTGGAGAGGGGTGGGTGGATAGTGGAGGGGGTGTAGTAGGTGGAGAGGGGTGTAGTAGTAAGGTGGAGGAACCCGTCAGACAGTCAGTGTAGCCTACGTCAGTGCCTGCTTCTCGTGTCGACGGGGTGGGAGCCAGGATGGAGTCTCTGTGGCTGCTTTCTATTCCCTCACACCAATAGAGAAACAGAGAGGACATACACACAGACACACACACAGACAAAAGGCACCACAAGTATATAATTTCGTCGCTTCTTTTCTCCTCTTGCTGTGTTCATTTCCCCCCCCCCTACCCCCACCCCCTGTTGATCCAATAATCCCCTCCCTAGGCTCCCTCCCTCCCTCCATGCCAAGAGGAGAGAGTGGAGAGAGAGGAGAGAGTGGAGGAGGGAGAGAGAGAGAAGACAGAGGTGGTGGTGGTGGTAGTGGTAGTAGGGAGTGACAGGGCAGGGCAGGCTAGGCTAGTAAAAGGCCCCCTCCCATCCCCTACCCCCCATTATACGTACCCCTACCCACAAGAACAAACCCCCTCTCCCCCCTGCCCCCCGTCCCCCCCCCCACACTGAAATGACCCCCAACATGGCACCCTAATCCAATTATCCACAACAAGAAACCCAACAAGTGTAAAAGAAAAGAAGGAAGAAGACATATTATTATTATATGCTGGCTGGAGGGGTGTTTCTGGCTGGCAGGTCACCCCCCATCGTCAGTCTGTCTG
The DNA here is from genome assembly GCA_034508575.1 of Petrolisthes manimaculis. Lineage (NCBI taxonomy): Eukaryota > Metazoa > Arthropoda > Malacostraca > Decapoda > Porcellanidae > Petrolisthes > Petrolisthes manimaculis. Next base: position 84,743 of record JAWZYT010003161.1, on the reverse strand, counting down.
TGGCTGAGTGGCTGACTGGCTGTGTGTTCTGACTGGCTGGCTGGTTGGCTGTGTGGTGGAGGGGTGTTTCTAGCTGACAGGTCACCCATATTATTGTCAATTTGTCAGTCTGTCTGTGGCTGGCTGTGTGTTGGAGGGGTGTTTCTAGCTGTCAGGTCACCCCCATTGTCAGTCTGTGTGTGGCTGAGTGGCTGACTGACTGACTGGCTGTGTGTTCTGAGTGGCTGACTGGCTGTGCTCTGATCAGTCAAAACAAAATAATAACAACAATAATAATAATAATAAATAAATACACAAATAAAAAGTTGTAATTAGTTTTTCCGTGACGTACGTACAAGTTATACCACAACCACAACCACTACAACCACTACCACAACTACAACTACTACAACTACCAAAAAACCACTACCCTACAACTACTAAAACTACCCTACAACTACCACAACTACAACTACAACTACCACAACTACAACTACAACCACCATGGCATCTACAACCAGCCCTAACAACTCTACGAGGGTGTTGCTCGTCACGGCAAACATTGCATCTTGCTTTGAACAGGTAAGTCTAAATTAATTAAGTATTATTATTTATTTTATCTTTTTAATATTTTTATCGGTATTGTTATTATTATTATTCATTTTCTCTTTATTATTATTATTTTCTATTCTTTTCATTATTTTCTATTTTTATTATTTTTATTGTGGTTGTGTAGTTGTGAAAAAAGTTTGTATTTTGTTTGATTATTGTGATTGGTTTTTTTTTTTGGGGGTGGGTGGGAGGTTTGAAGTTGTGGAAATGTTTGTGTTGTTGTATTTATTGGTCATTTTTGTAGGACGGGTGTTTACGGCGGTTCGTACTTCGCTTTTCCGTTGTTCGTATATACTGTACTTTTAGTCCGTTCCGTTCGTGTGTGCATAACCCCAGTGTTGTGAGATTATGACCTAACCTGTACTTCGCATTTCCTCCGTCTTTCGTATTTTCCTTCATCCGTTCCTTTGTGTTGTGAAAAAATGACCTAACCTAATATTATAACCTGATCAACCCGAGTGTGGCCTCAATCACCAAAGAATTCAGCACCGGGGCAAGCTCTGGGGTTAGGTTAGGTCTGGTTAAAAGCTATTTCCGCTCAGTATCAGGGTAAAAAAATGAGTAGAAGAGCCAAAAACATGTACAATACCAATAGAACACTTTTTAAAATGGAAAAAGCAGATGTAAATGTTTTTCAGAAATGCCAATTTTTTTTTAGGGTGGTGTATCAACGGGTGAATTGATATTTTTTACCAATTTGTGATCGTGAGGTTGAAATTGATATATGCGAAGTTGAGAGAAGGTTGGATAGGCTCGGAAATATGTGTACGGTAACATACTGACTATTGTATTTTTTTTGGATAATATTCTATACAGGATTTAGGTTTTTCGCACAAAATTATGGGTGTTCTTGTAATTTTCGACTGTAATATTGTGCATAAAGAGCGTATAGCAAAACCAAACCTACCTAATTAAACCATATTTAGTATTGCGCAATCTCTGAAGTTAAGTTTTGGCTAGGTTAGGTGAGGTCCTCTATTCCATGATAGAAAATAAACAGAAAAATCCAAAATATTGATGACGAACTAAAAAAAGAAAAAAATACAGTAGTAATAATAGGACAGTAATAGTAATACAGTAATAGTAAATGCCCTTCAGTGAAAGAAAGTGAAGCCAGCCAGTGAACCCCAGCCAGCCTTCCCTCCCTCTGATGTATCCTGCAGACTTGACCCCATTGAACTTTACCCATCCTAGCCTCACCCACTAGCCTGGATATGCTACATTTCATTCATCTATCCTGGCCACATGCCAATACACCAGTCGTCGTACACCAACACCAGTAAAATTATATGCAAACTGGGTGATATTAGTAGAGATATGACATTTTTTATCATTTAAATTTTGACACACATATTGAAAGGAAGCCAGCTCATTTTGCAACATTCTACTTTTTGCGAGCATTTTTCAGTGTCTTGTGTTTAGTGGGTTGTGATGTCGATGCTGCAGAAATTCATATATTGTGGCTGTGAAATTTTAAGTTTGATAGTCTTTTTTGGAGAGAGTACATCTGGCACAGATGGTACGGTACAATAATGTGATAATAATGTTCATTCACCTTCACCTATGAGAGACTGAGGTAATCCTACTGAATCTGAAGGAAGTTGAACTACAATATATAAAAATAAATGTACTGTAGTGGAAATGAATTACCTGAAGTGTATTGATGCTGAATGCTGAGTGGTTGATTATAAATGTAATATACAGTAGTATGTTAAAATGATTGGTTTGGACATAGAAGTTCTATTTAATAATTAGAAAAAAAAATAGATGCAGTGGAAATGAGTTACCTGAAGTGTGTTGATGGTAAATGCTGAGTGGTTTGTTATAAATGAAACCTAATATACTGTAGTGGTAGGTTTGGACGTAGTATAAAAAGTATGTTATGCAAGAACAATGGAATAGGAAAGTGAGACTGAAGGGCCTGGTGTGAAAGTTTAGTTGGTGGACAGAGTTGAATAGGCCTATGTTAGGAAGGGGAATGTGGTTGAGAGAGGGGGGGGGAGGGGCTCAATTATGCTTTACCAGGGGGGAGTGTTGAGGGGATAGTTTAGTTGGTACATCTGGAGAAACTGATTCCTCCAAACTACTGTAGCCTAGTCCAAGCAAGAGACCTCCTTTCTTTTTAATACTCCGGTCCTGTTTCCTGGCAGACTTTGGAGTAATCCAATGTACGGTACCAAAGGTCATACCCAAGGAAGGAGTTGTTGAAGAGAACACAGTATCAGAATGAAAGATAGATAGATAGATAGATAGAAGATACACGATTAGACTGGCTCATTGTTTTGTCAGTTCCTTGTGTGGTGAGATTGATATGCACATTAACCCCTTTGGTACGGTTGCTCCTTTCTGGTAACTTACTTGTTTGATGTTAGTTAAAGTAAACCACTGTTGGAAAAAAATTCTGGGGGGAGTACCAATACTGTCGTGATAAAGCTGGAACAACTGATTCCTCCAAACTATTCCAAGCATCAGGCCACCATTAATTTTGTTTAATTTGGTCCTGATTCCTGGAATACTTGGAGGAGTCAAGGCGTTCCAATGTACGAAAGGTATACTACCGTACTATCGCTTTAAGCTTATGATAAACTGTATATACTGTACCAGGTGTTTTGGTCAATAATGTGAAGAATTGGTGCCGTATATTGCTATACAGTAGTACCGTATATCCCAGTAGAATTTGATGAAATTGAAGCCTATCATTCCTCTTGAAGCTACATCGAGTTAAATATATATGATTAATAAGTAAATAGAATTCAGGATAATCTTTCTTTGTCTGTTCATTTAGCTTTCAATGTTGGTGTAATAATAACTGATGCATATTAATTGGACACACCTTCATGGGACATTTTTGATCACTTCCTTTTGAAAAATTTACATATGTTATGCCCTTTCCTGCTTGGGCATTTTGTTATATTTACATACAGTACAGTACTGGTAAGCCAGACGAGTTTGAAGGTTCATCGTTAAGGGACCCAGTGATGTAGTAAGAAAATTGGAGGTAAAAGAGTCCTTCAAATATTGCCACGAAACACCGACTATATGGAACGAGTGTGTTTCGTGGTATAGTCAGGAGCATTCAGAAGCCTCCAATTTCCACACACAATCACAGGCTCCTTAGGGTGAACAAAAGTACTGTAACCAATTTACTTTGCCCTCATGTAGCCATTGTTTGTTTTTAAATTATATTGACACTCCAGTTCAGACCACCATATGCCACCCTTAAGATTCTTGGCATGTGGGTGGTTGGTAAGGCATATAACATGTACTGTATCTGGCATAGTGAACATTAATGAGCAAGGTGGAGAATGCCGTACAATAATTATTATGTCTCCCATGATTCTCTAACAGTGTTGAAATAATCCATCATTTCACCCCTTCTCTTTGATATTCCTCTCAGTGTATGGAAATATATTTTAATGTTTTATAAGAACATTAGTATACTGTACTATTAGAATGAAAAATGGTAAGGGGTACTATATATATTGCCTCATATTGTTACCTGATTACTTACTGTACTTTGATGTGACAAATTTGCAATAGTGTTTCTTTATTACAGTTTTCACCCACCACTTTATTATTACATTCTCTGTCCCTAACCCCACTGCACCATTACACCTTAGTCCAATGTGACCTTTCCCACTTCACCAAGTTAAGTGAAAAAGTTGATTATGATATTTGATGTTGATATGAGAACATGAGGTGTATCGGGTACCATATATCAGTATCAGCCAAGAGGCCTACTGTAATCAATTATATAAGTATTGGATTGGCATGTTGGATCAGTACAACACTACTTTAATCCTCAACTCCCACACTGGTCTAGAGAGAGAGTAGGAAAAAAGATAAATGCCTGGCACCGTGGAGTTTTAAAGAGAAGCTGTGTACGTGAACCATATGTGTGACCGACTAATGACCTCATTTCTACAGTGCAAGGGATGTACTGTGGAACAAAGTCTACAGGTTTTTTTATTTATTAGTTTCTCCTTATTAGTTTTGCTTCGAGTTATAGAAAAGAAACTATTGTAGGCTATGCTTCCCAACTTTCAGCGTCTGGTTGAAAGCGTTGAGTGTTGACCATTTGCCGAGTAAAGTGTTGTGTTGGCATTTAAGTTTGTTTGAGTGTGACATTTCAGAATCCACTTAGGCTTGGGTACTGACTAAAGGTATGGTACTGGTAGTGAGGGAATGTATAGCCAAGGTTAAGTTCATCTGTATCGTGAAGGCTCAATTGTGCCTTTCACGGTTTTTTGGGAATTTCAGCCACCATTGGAATATTTATCTACTCCCGGTAATGCATTTTTTTGTTTGCAAGTGATTCTGTTATGATTTTCTTGCACATCTCTAGTTTCAAAGGGCTGGCTCTCTCCACATTATTGGAATTACATATAATTTCCATTTTGGTATTGTAAAAAGTATGGTACAGTACCAAATTTTTGTATTACAGTACTATATGAGGGACAAGAAAAATGTCTTAAAATGGTCCAAATGCTTTATTTCAAAAGCATATCATGTGCTGATATATTCATGGATGGCTAAAGTGGCAAAAATATCATTCCAATTTCTACTGTCAAAGAAATTATTGTTACTCTGAGGTGTATTTTAATTTACAAAACATCTTCAGTAAGTTATGTCTTGGTATCTCTACCTCTTAGGTTTGAGAATCTTCCTGTGATGAGTGACAACAAAATAATAGTACAGTATAAGATCTCCAGTGGAATTAGTTAGTTGGTGATGGGACTGTTCAAACCTCCAACCAAAGCTGTATACAATACTTATTAGGCCTAGTACTCATGACTACTACTAATATAATGAATTCCTCTGTGATATTCCATGTAGCCTAATGCCATGATATACAGCGCTGTACAGTTGCGGGACATAATCCTTGACCAGATTTGTCTTTACACCCTGATCAAGGACTATGTGCTGCGACTGTACAATAATGAGATGCCTTTATTACTACTGTACAGTACATCAGGGATACCAAAAAATCAAACGAAGAAACTCACATACAATACATACACAGAAATATTATCCTTATTATGAAATACATCAATATAGCCTAGATACAGAATAATTATGTAGTACTGTACTGTATGTGAGTGAAAATATTTACCCTATAGGTTATGAATGTTAATTAGTTGTGTGTCATTCATTCACGTGAAGTTGCCGACATAATTGAAAGGGAAAATATTTTATATCTGGGTGTGATGGAATGTGTCCTCTATTACATTGAAGAGTATGGTAGGTTTTTAAGAACCCCTTCAGACCACACCACACCAGACCAATTCCCTTTTCTCTCTTTAAAAAACTGACCTCCTTCCTTTTCTTCTCTTTCTCTTTCCATTTCTTATTTTCAATTGACCCCCCTCCTTCCCTTTTCCTCCCTCTCCTTTCCTTTTCCTCCCTCTCCTTTCCTTTTCCTCCCTCTCCTTTCCTTTCCCTCCCTCTCCTTTCCTTTTCCTCCCTCTCCTTTCCTTTCCTCTGTCTTCTTTCTTTTCATCTCCTCTGTCTTCTTTCTTTTCCTCTCTCTTCTTTCTTTTCCTCTCTCTTCTTTCTTTTCCTCTCTCTTCTTTCTTTTCCTCTCTCTTCTTTCTTTTCCTCTCGCTTCTTTCTTTTCCTCTCGCTTTTCCGCTCTTCAACTGCCCCACTTCCCCTTCCATTTCCTCCCTTCAACTGCATGCCCCCCCCCCCCTACACTTCCTTTTCCTCGCTTCGCCATTCTTTTCATTTCTTCTCCATTCTTTTCATTTCTTTTCCATTCTTTTCTTATCATATCCCTTTTCCTCTTCACCTGCCCCTATTCTCGTTCCTTTTCATCTGCCCCTCCTCTTCTTCCTTTTCATCTGCCCCTCCTCTTCTTCCTTTTCATCTGCCCCTCCTCTTCTTCCTTTTCATCTGCCCCTCCTCTTCTTCCTTTCCCATCATGTTTACCCATAAGCTGTCTATATAGTCCATCTCTCACTAATCCGGCTCAAGTGTGTGTGTGTGTGTGTCATCACCGTGACGTTCGGAACTTGTGAATGGTGGCACTTTGATGATTGGAAATGCCGGGAAATTCCACCAACTGTGTGCTAAGTATGGCTTGATAGGAGGCCAGCAGATAATTAATAATGATTTTATAATTATTTACTAGGCTAAATCGGTGCTGCGCTAGAAAACCATAATATAGTTCAGTACAGGTGTGTGTGTGTGTGTTGTAAATAACTTGTTACGTGTATAATAATTGCGTAACATCATCAAAGTTCCTCCTCACTGACTGTGTTTACATGCGAGTCGTGCATTTTGGTTGATCGACTGAGTAAATGTAATCCATCTTGCACAATACCAACCAACACCTTTTCCTTCCAAATTAATATCATGCTTGCCTGCTTGCCTGCCTCCTAGCTCTTACCTCTTGTGAATAACCTTGACCCAAACCAGTATATACATTCATCACACAATTATTCACACTTATACTAGCTTAACACACACACACGCACATCTTCACTCACACCAGTTAGGCTACGTTTCAAACACACAGTCAGTCACCAGTACTTCACACAAGGGCGACTAGGCTGTACGATTTACACTTCACACTTTTGGTAAATTTGGTTAGTGCCATACCTGCTGCTGATTCCTCCAAACTATTTCAAGCAACAGGCCACCAACCAAC
>JAWZYT010003161.1:0-72500 GCA_034508575.1 Petrolisthes manimaculis | reverse complement strand
TTGGAATAGTTTGGAGGAATCAAATTAATGGTGGGAATTTCTGATACGATTGATGCAGGAATTTAGTGTGATATATTGATATGGTTGAAGTTAATGTTTACATGTATTTTGTTTACACACACACAACACACACACACACACACACACACACACACATATGTATCATTGCTCCTATCACTTCAAAAACCAATAAAAAAAACACGTATCATTGTTCCTATCACTTCAAAAACCAATACACACACACACACACACACACACACACACACACACACACACACACTAAGATTATTTTGCTTATGCTCTTACGGTAAAATTTAAGCGCCTATACTCCAACGTACATACATACACACATACATACATACACATACATACATACATACATACATACATACATACATAGATACATACATACATACATACATACATGAAATAATGCCCATTTAACTGAATACACACATTAACCCAAACTTCATTAACAAAGTGAAGTTATATCACCACAGGAAATTAATTGGAAGCTTCTGATTCCTCCATCCTTATAAGTGTGTATGTGTTGGTGTGTGTGTGTGTTTGTATATGTGTGTGTATGTATGTGAGTGTGTTTGTGTATATGTGTGTAAGTGTGTGTGTATGTATATGTGTGTGTTTGTGTATGTATGTGAGTGTGTGTATGTGTGTGTGTGTGTGTGTGTTTCGTGGCAATATTTGAAGGACTCATTTACCTCCAATTTTGTGAACTTACATCACAGGGTGCCTTAATATTATTCCCACGCAAATTGTACACAGTTGTTAAAGGGAAAGTGTTGACGTCAGGGGGTGTAAATAATGGTACACACACACACACACACACACACACACAAACACGGGGCTGAATCGTATAATGACCAAAACACACCCTGACCCATTCTCTCTCTCTCTCTCTCTCTCTCTCTCTCTCTCTCTCTCTCTCTCTCTCTCTCTCTCTCTCTCTCTCTCTCTCTAGGCCTACATTAATCAGTATTATGGATTATTGTTACTTGAGACTGTGCTAGACCTTCAATAAATAATACGCAACAGGAGAGAGAGAGAGAGAGAGAGAGAGAGAGAGAGAGAGAGAGAGAGGGGGGGGGGGAGAAGGTGGTTAAGTGAAAGAGAGAGTGAGGGGGAGGAAGTTGAGAGAGAGAGAAGGGGGAGAGGAAGAAGAGATAGAGAGAAGGGGAAGTTGAGAGAGAGAGAGGGGGGGGGGGTTTGCGTGAGAGATAGAGAGAGAGGGGGGGGGGGAAGGGGAAGAAGAGAGAGAGAAAGGGGGAGGGGAGTTGCGTGAGAGAATTGGTGTGTAGAGAGAGAGAGAAGGAGAAAGAAGAGAAGATTGCCGCAAAGGAGATAATTGGAGGGTTGAGAGAGAGAGAGAGAGAGAGACAGACAGAGAGAGAGAGAGAGAGGAGGTGGAAGGAACAGGAAATGAGAGAGAGAGAGAGAAAGAGGAAATATATAATGGGTAAAAAAGAGAGATAGATAGATAGAGAGAAAGTAAGGAAATATACAATGGTGAAAAGAGAGAGAGAGAGAAAGTAAGGAAATATACAATGGGTGAAAAGAGAGAGAGAGAGAGAGAGAGAGAGAGAGAGAGAGAGAGAGAGAGAGAGAAAGTAAGGAACTATACAATGGGTGAAAAGAGAGAGAGAGAGAGAGAGAGAGAGAGAGAGAGAGAGAGAAAGAAAGAGAGAGAGAGGTTGAAAAATCTAGGCCTGCCCTTTCCCCTGTGACAATGGCTCAGTTCACCCTTATACTAAAGAAGATGGGATGGAAGGAGAGAGAGAGAGAGAGAGAGAGAGAGAGAGAGAGAGAGAGAGAAATTGTAGATATAGGAAAGAGTGGAAGAGATAATACGACTGCATGTGGGAGGAAGAAGGAGAGAAAGGGAGAGAATGAGGAAGGAGGGGAACTAGAGAGAAAGATAGAGAAATTCCCCCTCACCTCCCCCCCCCTCTATCTCTCTCTCATTTCCCTCCTTCATTTCCTGTTCCTTCCACCCCCGTCCCCCCCTCTCTCTCTCTCTCTCTCTCTCTCTCTCTCTCTCTCTCTCTCTCTCTCTCTCTCTCTCTCTCTCCTTTTCTTTTCTTTTCTTCCCTTCTCTGTCTTTCTTTTTCTCTCTCTTCCCTCCTCTTTTCTTTCCTCTTTTTCTTCCTTTTTTTCCTCTTCTTCCTCTCCTTTTATTCTCTCTTCCACCACCTCCCCTTCACTCCCTTTCTTCATTCCTAATTCCTTCTTTATTCCCTCATCCCCTTTCTTCACTTTCACCACAACTACCACTACTACCACTACCATTACCACCAAAACCACCCCCACTACTACTACCACCACCACCACCACTACCACCACAACCACCACCACCACCCCCACTACAACTACCACCACTAACACTACCACAACAACTACCACCACCCCCACTAATACTACCACAACAACCACCACCACCACTACTACTACCACCACCACCACCACCACCACCACCACCACCACTACTACTACCACCACTACCAAGACTCCCTAAACCACGTAAAAGTGAAAACACAAAATTCATTCACAAAGAAAACCAGAGAAGAGAAAATACTGCACTGGAGGGAGAGAGGGGAGATGTGTGTGTGTGTGTGTGTGTGGAGAGATTGGAGCTGTGTGTGTGTGTGTGTGTGTGACAAAATATAATAATGTTTACTAGGTATTTCCAAAATCAAAATTACCCATTCGTTTAAACACTACACAATTTTCTACAAGTTTAAATCCCCCTCTTTTTTTTTTTTTTTTTTTTTTTTTTTTTACTAAATTGTGGAATGAACTCACAAATTAATGTTGTCAATGTTGAAACTTTTGCTGATATTAAAGAGAGAGGTAAATAGGTTTTTTTTATTATTATTATTATTTTTTTTTTTGCTTTATTTATATTTATTTGTTTGTTTGTTTGTTTGTTGTGTGTATTATGATAATAATAATAATAATAATAATTAAAAAAAAAATAATAGTAGTAGTAATAATAATGTTAATAAAAATGGAATATAATGGTGTGTGTGTGTGTGTGTGTGTGTGTGTGTGTGTCATAGAATATAATAACGTGTGTGCTATACAGAGAGTATAATTGTGTGTGTGTCAGAATATAATAGTGTGTGCAATGTATGTATGTGTGTAAATGTATGTATGTGTGTCATAGAATTAAAAAGTGTGTGTGTGTGTGTGTGTTTGTGTGTGTGAGCAATGCATAAAATATGAGTGTGTGTGTGTGTGTGTGTTGCATACATTTTTAGTATGTGTGGGTGTATATGTGTGTGATGCATAAATAATAAGTGTGTGTGTGTGTGTTTGTGGGCTATTCAAAAATATGTGTGTGTGTGTGTGTGTGTACTCCATTCACACAAACAAGCATATTATAAGTGCAAAGAACACACACACACACACACACACACACACATCAATAACATATTCTATCACTCACTCCTTCCTTTCTTTCCATTTATTATTATTATTAAAACCATTATTTTTGTTTCTTGCTCTGGTTTGTAAATGACTGATTGGATTGGGTTGGGTGGCGGCTGATTGATTTGTAGGCGGTTTTAGAATGATTAATGGAAGGGAACTGTGTGTGTGTGTGTGTGTGTGTGTATGTGTGTGTGTGTGTGTGTGTCTGTGTGTGTGTGTGTGTGTGTTTGTATTTATGTGTGCGTGTATTTATGTGTGTGTGCGTGTATATGTGTGAGTACGTGCCTCTGCGTGTGACTGTGTGTGTGTGTGTGTGTGTGTTTCCGGTGGTATAGCCTTGATGTGAATAACCTTGTCCTTCAATATTCTTCTTGTCTACAATTATAAATATAACTACTGTATTAGGAAACATATCTCTGTTACAACATTATCTAGCATACATACACACACACACACACACACACACACACACACACACACACACACACACACACACACACACACACACACTCTCTCTCTCTCTCTCTCTCTCTCTCTCTCTCTCTCTCTCTCTCTCTCTCTCTCTCTCTCTCTCTCTCTCTCTCTCTCTCTCTCTTTAACTCGAGGACATGCAACTGTAATATACCCTATGCAACACACACACACATGCATCAGAGAGAGAGAGAGAGAGAGAGAGAGAGAGAGAGAGAGAGAGAAAACACCAGGAGAACTTTGTCAGTACATTGAAGCACTTTGATTCCTCCATAATGTAATCCAGAAAAACAAACATAAATAATATTGGTGTCCTGTTTGTTGTTTGTTGTTGTTGTTTGTTGTTATTGTTGCCTGGAAGAGTTTGAAGGATACAGCTAGGGGTGGCAAATCCGGAGCAAATTATTCCTCCAAACCATTATTTTAAGTTCCTCTGGTTCTGTTTTCTGGCATACTTTGGAGGAATCAAGGCACTCCAATGTAGGCTACACTCGCAATTCAAAATATGTATCCAGGCTCGCTTGCTTCGAATAGCCTGATCGAGTAATTATGCGAACTCAAGCAAACAAGATAAGTGTTGTAATTGGTTCACTAGTATGTCAAAGGATTCGAAACTTTAATAAGACCTGGATACAAGTTTTGGATTGCGAGTGTACAATACCAAAAGTATACTCTACCTTTAATTAAGGGGAGAGTATACTTTTGGTACATTGGCGTGCCTTGATTCCTCCAAAGTATGTCAGGAAACAGGACCAGATTAACAAACATAATGGTGTTCTGTTGCTTGGGCCAGTTTGAAGGAATCATTCACTACAAATTTACCAACACTGTACTTCCCCCTTAGGTATACGGTATATAGTGACTGTGTGTGTATATATATAAAAAAAATTATTATCTAGGCTGGGGATCAAACACACCCGAGTCCGCTGTTATGGAAACGCTACGGTTCTTTATTAAAGGGTATATATCATTCCTGTGTGTGTGTGTTTGTGTGTGTGTGTGTGTGTGTACGAGAGATGTTAATTGTGTGTGTATATGTGTGTGTGTGTACGAGAGATGTTAATTGTGTGTGTGTGTGTGTGTACGAGAGATGTTAATTACGTGTGTGTGTGTGTGTGTGTGTGTGTGTACGAGAGGTGAGTTAGTGCATGGTTGTGGTTTGCATGATGAGTTATTGTGTGTGTGTGTGTGTGAGAGAGAGAGAGAGAGAGAGAGAGAGAGAGAGAGAGAGAGAGAGAGAGATGAATTAGAACATGACTGGTTTGATCAAAATTGTATAATATTTTGATGATATTTTACTACATCAAATCAAAGTACTTTCTCTTTATGTTTTTATTCATTTGTTATGTATTATTTCAGTTTAGTACATAAAATTTAACGTGCTTTATATTTCATGTATTGTATTATTTCACAACAATAATATAATGTGTTTTATTCACTATTTAAGTATTGATTCACTTCATCAAAATAATCTAACGTGTTTTATTCATTATTCATGTATTATTTCACAACAATAATCTAACTTATTTTATTCATTATTTATGTATTGATTCACTCTATCAAAATAATCTAACATATTGATTCACTTCATCAAAATAATCTAACATATTGATTCACTTCATCAAAATAATCTAACATATTGATTCACTTCATCAAAATAATCTAACATATTGATTCACTTCATCAAAATAATCTAACATATTGATTCACTTCATCAAAATAATCTAACATATTGATTCACTTCATCAAAATAATCTAACATATTGATTCACTTCATCAAAATAATCTAACATATTGATTCACTTCATCAAAATAATCTAACATATTGATTCACTTCATCAAAATAATCTAACATATTGATTCACTTCATCAAAATAATCTAACATATTGATTCACTTCATCAAAATAATCTAACATATTGATTCACTTCATCAAAATAATCTAACATATTGATTCACTTCATCAAAATAATCTAACATATTGATTCACTTCATCAAAATAATCTAACGTTTTATTCATTATTCATGTATCATTTCACAACAATAATCTAACGTGTTTTATTCATTATTCATGTATATTGATTCACTTCATCAAAATAATCTAACGTGTTTTATTCATGTATCATTTCACAACAATAATCTAACGTGTTTTATTCTCGTCGTTTCAGCCAGACACGATGCTCAAGCCATGGATTACGGAATTCTTGAAGGTAATTACTGGACGTTATGTTATGAGTTAGCATCTCTAGGGTGTAATTATAACTCCTACACACACACACACACACTCTCTCTCTCTCTCTCTCTCTCTCTCTCTCTCTCTCTCTCTCTCTCTCTCTCTCTCTCTCTCTCTCTCTCCAACAAAAGAGCATTTCTATAAAGATTGGTGGTGGTGGTGGTTGACCTTATTTATAATCACTAGTCTGTCTGCTCTGAATGCCAAAATTATTACATCATCGCCTGTCACTGTGAGGCTTCGAACCCCTGCCAGACTAGCCATTTATTGGGTTACGAACTCGTACATGCATTACAAGGGATTCTCTCTCTCTCTCTCTCTCTCTCTCTCTCTCTCTCTCTCTCTCTCTCTCTCTTGTTCCTGTATATCCTACTGTATTATTGTATCACCAATTTTGTGTGAGAGAGAGAGAGAGAGAGACTATACAACACAACACCACTGCTATCACCAACGTCTATCCTATTCATTGTGTGTGTATGTGTGTGTGTGTGTGTACCTTGGTTTACATATATATGTCTGCTGCCGTAGGTGTGAAAATAGCTACAATATACAAGCCTGTCTGGTATTTATATCCTGAATGCTCACAGTACCCTCGTGATACGTAATTTCTGACCAGAGACGAACGGCAGACACCACACACACACACACACACACACATACGAACTCAGCCTCTATAGGTGTACTGGGTTCGGAAATGAGCAATACCAGGCGATTCGAAGCTTTTTACTCCTCACACTCTGGTCAGAAATTATGTATCACGTGTGTACGTGGCTAACATTTCGCTATATAAGTTGATGATTGGTAAAGCACATTCGCCCGTCACTCCAAATTTTATCGATAGAATATGTAGGCTACAGTACGGTTATATTATTTTAAAGGGGAGATACTTGTGTGTTGGTTGGTAAATCTGGAGCAGTTGATTCCTCCACACTATTCCAAGCAACAGAACACCATTATTTTTGTTCATTCGATCCCTTTTCCTGGCATGCTTTGGAGGAATCAAGGTGCTCTGATGATCCAAAAGTGTATCCTCCCCTTAAACTAGTTGATTGGATAACCACATTCACACGTCACTCTACATCTTACCAATAGAATGTGTACACTCGCACCAGAAGGTATGTATGTGTGTATATGCGTGTGTGTGTGTGTGTGTGGATATTGAAGTGTGACATTTTTTGAGTTCCGGCTGAAAAAATAAAATTACCTGTAGGAAAATAATAATAATCTGTAAGCCTGGTGAGCAGTCCACTATTATTATTATTATTATTATTATTATTATTATTATTATTATTATTATTTAGGCAAGGTCATAAATGGAGAACTATACTCATGCTGTTGGCTCTCATGAAAAATAATTATAATAATAATGATGATAATAAAATAAAATAAAATCAATAAAACACACACGCTTAGTCCTACCAATTCCTCCACTTTAAATCCTGAATACAATACTTAACCTCCTTCACTCACCAATCACCATCTCACCTTCACTGTATTTCCCAACCTTAAACTTGCTTCCCCTCACTACCACCACCACCACCACTACTACCACCTCAGTATTTCCCAATCCCTAACTCCACTCACTACCACCACCACTACTACTACTACTACTACCACCTCTGTATTTCCCAATCCCTAACTTACTTCCCCTAACCACCACTAACTCTATATTTCCCAATCCCTAACTTGCTTCCCCTAACCACCACCACAAACTATATTTCCCAATCCCTAACTTGCTTCCCCTAACCACCACCACTAACTATATTTCCCAATCCCTAACTTGCATCCCCTAAACAACACTCCCTTAATATTTCCCAATCCCTAACTTACTTTCCCTAACCAACACTCCCTCAGTATTCCCCAATTCCTGACTCACCACCACCTCTTACACCACCACCTCCACTTCACCTCCGCCAATCCGCTCACCCACCCACTCTCTCCCCCCCAGACAGTGGAGGAGAGGGAGCCTTACTTCATCGCACTGCACTGCCAGGAGGTGGGCGGCAAGAACTACGAGGAGAGCATGCAGCACGTCGAACACTTTGTCAGGTCTGGTTGGCTGTAGCGAGGACAAAAACCAAGGGAAAAATTCATACAGTAGTTTAGCGCTGATGAAAACCATGGGAAAAGTTCATACAGTATAGCGATGATGAAAACTGTGGAACTGAGCTCGTAGTTATGTCAATATTCTCGTGATTTTTTTTTAGAGTATAACACAGTAGTGCAGTTAAAAGCCGCGTTCTGAGTTGGTAGTTGTATCGATACTCTTCTGATTTTTTGTAGGGAATATCAATGTAGTAGTAGGAACTATTTTTATGCACAGTTGCAGCACATAGTCCTTGATCAGGGTGTAAGGGGAAGAAGTCTGGTCAAGGATTATGTGCCTTGACTGTACTGTAATATCTGGTTAGGATTCTTTATTATGCAGTGTTAAGGTGGATGTATTGAAGAGTGTCCACAGTTTCATGAAGGACTTATGTAGTGTTGTCAAATTACTGTACCTTAATGTTAAAGTTTTTATTGAATGGAATTAGAATAAGGTAACATATTCCACTTATTATTTTACTGATACCAACAACACACTAAGAGAGTCTCTAAGTTAGGCTGATGAGTGAATGTGATTAAAATAAGATGACATTTGACTCATTTTTACCTGTATGAGCTACATACACTATGACAGTCCCTAACCCTACTCTCACGGACACCCACAGGTCCCTAATGAACCGAGGCACCATGATGCCCTATGACAAAATCAGGGTCTTCCTGGACGAGGAGTATGAGTCCGCTGAAAAGTTTACCGTGAGTCTCTTTATATTTTCTGTGCCTAGTTTATTAAGTTGTATTAAGGAAGTACTGTAATTCACTTTTGTTACATTGAAGCACCTTGATTCCTCCAAAATATGCCAGGAAACTGGACCAGAAGGACCAATATAGAGTAATGGTGTTCTGTTGCTTGGAATAGTTTGGAGGAATCAGTTGCTTCAGATCTACCAACACTGTACTTTCCCCTTAATTAAGTGTTAAATTTAATACATATGTCATGATATTATATTATATTTGTGTAGGTATTTGAAACTGCCCAGAGAAAGCAACAGCAACAATGCATAATCAATAAAGACACATGTATTAGTAGACTGCAGGGTATAATTATAATATGTAATAATTATCTTCTATTACCACAGGCTCTAGGGAACCTGTACTTCATCCACCAGAATGTTCACGATATCAGTATTTGGGACTTTGAAGGTGAGTTTGTGAGGTTTGTATGTGTTGAGACTGAAAACTCACACTGCACTGTACTGTAGTAATTGACGTGATTGAAGAGAGTGTGTTGGTGCAGTTTAGATTTTAAGACATAAATATACAGTAGTAGACACGTGATTAAATATGATTAAATACTTGTACCGTATTCACGACTGTCTCTACTAAGGACCCTGTGATCGTGTGTTAGACTTTGTGGCTTCTGATTCCTTCTGACTCTGCCACGAAACAAGATTTTTCAATACAGGTGGTGTTTCAGGACAATGTTTAAAGGACTCTCTAACCTTCAATTTCCTTACTACAACACAGGAGTCCTTAAGTGAATCATCCCCCTCAACACCAACAGAAGTTAAAGTCTCCTTTAAAGGTGTATAATAAAGTAAAAATAATTAAAGAAGAGGTGAAGATAAAGAAAAAGGTAAAGAGATAGGGAGAGTACGGGCATATTTTATTATCAGATGCATAAAAGTCAATGAATGTTGAGAAGATAAATTAATAAACATAAAAGTCAGTCAATAGTAAGAATAAAAGAAGAGTGAAAATGCATAAACGTCAATGAATGGTGAAAAGATGACTGAAAATCCATTACAACCAATCTTTCCCATTAACCTTACAGAGAAAAAGTTTGTGGAGTGTGTGGACCGAAGGGAGTACTCTGGCAACATCGAGGATGTATCCACTAAGGAGAAGTCCAAGTTTCCACAGGAGTTTTTCCCAGAGGTGAGTAACTTGGAGACAGAGACAGAGAGTGAGATTGTTTCATGCACATAGTATTGAGTAAAGTACTTAGATTTATACTGATTGTTAACTTCAGCCCTAACTTCTTGAGGGTGACAGTACAGTACAGTCACTTGCTGTAGTTCTGTAATGATATCAGTAATTTTGGGTTTTAGGTCATCCAAAGGGCTCTGTTTCACTTGTCCAATGCAGGATCTTTGCCTGTGAATGTACTGTATATTAGCAGACTACACTACAGTACCTTCTCGTTGTCATTCACAGTGCAAGTGGTCGCGTAAAGGCTTCATGAGGACCCGGTGGTGTCTCAACGGCACCAAGTTCGACCTGGTCAACATCCATCTCTTCCACGATGCCTCAAATTTCATCGCCATGGAGGAGGTACGAGGGGTGGGTGGGAGGGCCAGGAATGTATGTGTGGCTGATTTGTTAGTTAATGAATGAGGACTGGGATTAATGAATGATTCAGTTGGTTTGTGAGCTGTTGGTTGGTTGGCTGGTGACTGAGGAAAGTGGTCAGTGGGTAGTGTAGGTGGTTTAGTGAATGGATGGATATTTGGTTAATGAGTTAAAGGTACCATAGATTGAAAGGTTGATAAATTCATAGATAGGGTACATACTTGCTTAGTGGATTCTACTAAGCCTGTGTTAAATAATATTATGTTTGCATAATATTCAGGTCCCTCTGTATTAGTTTGTTATTACTTCATACTGGACTTACATGGAGTACATAACTTAAGTGTGCTGTGTGTGTCTGTCCACAGTTTCCTTCAGTGTACACCCTGAACCGCAAGAGGGCACTGGAACACACACTAGACAGGTGGGTGGCCAAAGTTTCTCTCTGGTACCTCTTACATTATGACAACTGTAAAGCCAAACTGGGTAAAATAAACAACACTATATGAGGAGGAGCCATTATGGACTCTTTAGTTAATTCCAAAACACCTCACTCCTTGTCTATTGTGGCCTGTAATGTGATGGTATAATATCTCCTACTGTACTATATGTGTTGCAAGCTTTATCTGTTACTCAAAGCACAGACAAACATCCCTACTGTATCCTCACACATCCCTACTGTATCCCCACACTTCCCTAACTGAATCCCACACACCCTTACTCCATCCCACATATCCCTACTCTATCCCAAACATCCCTACTCTATCCCTCATACCTGTACTATATTCCACACATGCTACCTGTATCTACTTCATCCCTAATCTATCCCAAACATCCCTTATCAATCCCACACATCCCTAATCTATCCCAAACATCCCTAATCTATCCCACACATCCCTTATCAATCCCACGCATCCCTAATCTATCCCACACATCCCTAATCTATCCCACACATCCCTAATCTATCCCAAACATCCCTTATCAATCCCACACATCCCTAATCTATACCACACATCCCTAATCTATCCCACACATCCCTAATCTATCCCAAACATCCCTTATCAATTCCACACATCACTACTATACTGTACTTTACATTTTGCAAGTTATGTGCCCTACTCCTCTCCCACACACTACTACTTTCTAATGTACACTTAATGCAGGTTTCACAACGACAACTTCGAGACTGTTCCCTTCTTCATATTCGGGGACTTCAACTTCCGACTCAACACTCAGGCTGTGGTGAAGGTGAGTGAGTGACTGGAGGTGAGGAGGGGTTAATCGTTGAACAGTGGAATTTTTCTTATGGCATGGATAATAATTTGTCATCCCCATCCACAAAATTATATACACTCAATTTTCCCATTTTTCTTCACCAAACAACTCATACCGTTACAGTTTCATACCCCCGTCCACAAAGTTACAGACGCACTCATTTGTATTTTCCTCCTCCCCCGTGACACAGAAACTGACGCAGGGCTGCACGCCGGTTGACACAGAACTCCCCGACACGGGCGAGAAGGCTCAGGAGTACCGGGACAACCGAGGCCAAGTCCAGCTCACCGTCTCCAAGAAAACCTTCAAGCACCGCGACCACAGCAACATCTTCCTCAAGGATAACGGCAGCTTGGTACACGATATTAATTTGCTTTCACAGTTGAATTAAAATATGCACTAACTTGACAGAACAGTTAAGGGACAATACTGCATGAGAAGGAGCCTTTATTTACGATGTTTTGTTAATGCTTTTTTATTTGACCTGAAGAAGCAGAATTAGAGTAAAATGTATTTCCAAAGAGTATAGAATCATCTTACAAACCCCATGGAACTTGTTGATATGCCAGGGAAAGGTATGAGACCTTAATATCCATTTTTCTTTTACAATGAGGTTTTGCACTTCATGTACATCATCTGCACATATCACTAAAAAATGGAAACTTAGGGATTACTGTAATTGTATTAATCCCCACAGGTGCGTGAATATGACCAAGAGTTATCACATTTTGGGGATCGACTGGCAGAGTACCCCATTAATTTCCCCCCTAGCTACCCCTTTGAGGAGGGTCCAGGAGGGGACGGTGGCAGCTACATGCAGACCCGCTGTCCCTCCTGGTGTGACCGCATCGTTCTCGACAAGGCCGCTAAGAAACTGGTCGATTCGGTGAGACTGGCGGGGAATGTGGTAGTTTATCTTTTGGTTATGTCTGGGTTCACCTAACGATTTCCTGTATCTCATTCTCTATATGTCTGTCAATAGTTCTGATACCTTCTCTGCACACCCAACACACCTTGTCAAATCACATGTTCCTCTTAAATAGGTCATTTCCATCACACCCATCCAAGATTTTTCCACACAATTCTATGTCTCTGAGGCATGCATTAGTGTTGGCAGGACTAGGCCTATGTTACTGTACTGTGTGTTTCACTTTCATGAATTTGCCCACTATACTGTATACTGTATATATTGACTGCTTACTGTTATTAGTTTTTCACTTGTGTTGAATTTGTCACTACATTAATATGCCACATATCCAGCTTTTCCTCTGTTATGTAGAATTGCCCACCACATAACATACCACCTATTTACATTACCCATGATGTGTTAATATATTTACCTCATTATTAACCACTTAATTTTTCACATGCTATGTTCAATTTGCTCACTACATAACAACCCACTTACTGTAATTACCATGATTATTCCAGTGTTGTGTTGACTTAGTCCACTTCATAACAAGCCGGCCACTTAACTAGTATTTTCCTCGTTGTGTTGCAGAGCGGTGGTAAGGTGAAATACGACATCATAGGCCTCACCACCACCATGGGAGACCACAAGGTGAGCGTCCCATCCGGTTTGTTTACATTGCTGTGCCTTGCTGTGTGTATGTTGTGCTTACGGTTGTCATGCCTTGTCTGTCATGGTGCCGTTAAGTGGACGTACTTTTCGCTCGTGGTGTCGGAGAGATTATATTTTCTACCTTGTATTTCTGTATTTTTTTTGTATTTCTTTTGGATTTGATTTTTTTATTGTTGCTTTTGAGTGTGTTGTTTGAATCACCAGGCAGTTAATAAGGTGAATGAAGGCAAGTCAATAAACTGCTATAGGGAAATTGGAGTCTAAAGTTAGCCATTCAAACTCTGGAAGTGGTCTCATGTTACAAATTATTATCTGTGGTAATAGAGCTGTTTGGTGTTAAGGGGAAATTTTCTTGCTGGTAAATTGGAAGGCTACTGATTCCTCCTGACTATACCAGAAAACAGACACCCTCAATGGTACTAATAAGGGATCTGTTTTGTGGCATAGTTTGGACGAGTTACATAGCTTCCAATT
This sequence comes from Petrolisthes manimaculis, assembly GCA_034508575.1. NCBI lineage: Eukaryota > Metazoa > Arthropoda > Malacostraca > Decapoda > Porcellanidae > Petrolisthes > Petrolisthes manimaculis. The sequence continues at coordinate 58,627 of JAWZYT010003161.1, read as the reverse complement.
CACCAACAAAAGAATCTCAAACTCATTAAGCTTTTAATTAATGAAATGTTTGTGTTGAGTATTACCCTTCTGTTACTTATATATATATGTACGGTGACTGAATACATAAGATACTGTACTACTGTATACTGTTCTCGGTGTTCACATGGTCTAATGACTATAAATTCTCAACCAGTTGTAATATTGGTTCTATCCTTTCCTTCCATTCCGAGCCTCAGTAGGTTGTGTGGTTAGAGTGTCATGGAGAAGGGAAGGTTTACAGCAAGTATGATTTTTGGTTATTTTTATCTCCCCTTCAAGCCTCAATCTACAATGAACTCGTATAACCAGTTTTGTTTCACATCTGCATAAGGGGATAGTACAGTGATGGTAAATCTGGAGCAACTGATTCCCCTAAACTCTTCCATGCAACAGGCTGCCATTGTGTTTGTTGATCTGGTCCTGTTTTCTGGCATATTTTAGAGGAATCAAAGCACTCCAATGTACCAAAAATGTATTACCCCTTAAAACTGATACATCAGTGTTGGGTTTCTACTAGAGTGTTGTTATTGAATGAAATTATTGAACATTGCATAAAGAATATATATAGTCACAATACTGTATAGGATGCTATATAATTTATAAAGTTGTGATTGAATATGTCAACCTTGCTGTATTGTGGTTATAAGATCGTTATTGAATGTTGCAGTAGTGTGTGTGTGTCTGTGTGTATATCTGAGTGTGTGTGTGTGTGTGTATCTGAGTGTGCATGCATTTGTGTGTGAGTAGATGTGTCTGTATCTGCATGTTTGCATGTGAATTTACATATTTTTTCCTATATTAAGATATCTATATTAGGATATTTGTATGTAGTAAATAACGGGTTTACATTGAAAGTTTTGAGTGAAGAGGAAAAGGTAAAAGTGCCATTGTGAGTACAGTGTATATATGCAACCTAACTGGAGACTGTTTTACAATCTGTTTATAGTTTTGTAAAGATAATCTACTATAGTCTTATGCAGCCACAAGGGAAATGAAAGAGAGGGTACAGTAGCAATGCCTCATATTAGGAGTAAGTGTGATAATGGTATAATACTATGCTGATTTAATTGCACCATAATGTTATGAAGAATGTTGCATGCAGAGTTCATATAGCAACCATTAATTAGTTTTCATCAACAAACTAGAATAGCAGAAATGACTAAGTGATGTGTATGGTACTTCACCAGTGTTTGTCAAGTGGTCAGAGAGGAAGCATGACACTGTTTGAATGTTGTGTAGTGTGTTATATTTGTTATGATATGCATGACAATTTCTCGTTCATGTTTTCTTTGACGTCATTTGTGTATCTAGTGTATTTTAGTGGTGTGCGTGTGTGCATGTATGTGTGTGAAGAACTGTATGATTGATTTAACCTTTGTAGAATCATGAAAGATATCATAATAGCCTTTTATGTAGATATGTTTGTTTAAAATCTTTAATAAAAGACCTGCAGATTAATGGTTCAAGATTAGATAGTGCCAAAAATACCAGGCAACTTTTAACTCTAAGCAAAAGGCAGTATATTCAAGTTCTCTTGTGTAAAGCCTCTTAACATCTCCAAATGAGGAGAAAAACTATTTGAGGAAAACTTTTGTGTCTGGTGTGGTAGCTACAGTAATTGGTGTGTGGGGAGGCGGGCAGAGATAGAATCACTCACCCAACTCTGTGTTTCTCTCTTTCTCTCCCTCTGTGCAGCCTATCTATTTGGATGTCAGCATAAAGTGTTAAGAGAAGGTACATACCACCACCACCACCACCACCATTATTATTATTATCCCTAGACCTTGTACTGTCTGGCTCCAACACTCCTCCTATGTAGTGTTTGTGTGTCTTATTTTTTTATGGTTGGCAGTGCATGTTCACAGCCGATATAATAAACGAAAGCTCTTTTTTTGCATCATGGTTGGCTCAAGAGCGACTCCTTTACCTCAAAAGGTGAGCTCTGGTCAAACATTATTATCCTTAGAGTGGAGAATCTCTTGTTGCTAAATTGGAAGGCTAATGATTCCTCCAAACTGTGCCTAGATAACCACAGTGTTACCAAAAGGGGATCTGTTTCATGATATAGTTAGGAGGAATCAGCAGCCCCCAGTTTGACCCACAAGAGAGTATCCAAGTATCCTCTTCAGGGATCAGGTGTGGACATTCATCGTTGGCCATAAGATAACAAACTATACAGTAGTTTTGCCAGTGTTGTTGTTGGTACAGATATCCAGAAGTGCATTTGCTGCTGCACTAATAAACAAACATCTGGTAATTTCATCAGGACTGGAACTTGGTATATTTCTGTTATTTACTGTATAGCCACTGACATTAGTTCAGTTCATCATCTTACAGCATAATAAATCATCATAACTACATTGGCTGTATGTACTGTAGTATGCATCACAATTGAACTGCTGATGTTATGGGAGAGTTGGTTTGTCTGCTTTGGAAGGTCTGAACCACATACAGGGCCATCAGTTCAGAACCTGGCTCATAGAACCCTAACAATGGCACCTCCCAACTTGAAGGCTACCAACATATGTGATGTCAGACTTTCTCTCAGTGACTTTCATTCTTTGGTTCTAAATATTTTATGCATATTATGTACCAATACTTTTGTGACCCACAGAACCAGTGTTTGAATCAAAGAAATATATTCATACTGTTTTACTGAGAGATGTACAGTCAGAAACTACAGTTACTGAGATGCCTGGGAGAACATATACCCCTCTGATCAGGAGGAGACTGATAATATTGTGAATTCAATGAACATGAATCGGGCTACATGTCGGTGTAAAGCACATTTTCTGAAACATACTTTACTGTTGTGCAGTGTGTGTGTGTTCTCTCTATGGCTCTAATTGGTTAACTTAACTTTTCTTTACATCTTAATGCTAACTTAACGTAAGTACGATTTTCAGGGCTTGTCAAACTTTTCATGAGTGACTGTACCCCAACATTGAACTCCCAACCTCCTCTGACCAATGTACTTTATTGTATTGGTGGTATTTTATAAGAAACATTACCAGGTTTGAGTCCAGATGTGTGTACCAGATAATAATATATAGGACGGGTTTGAGTTGATTTGTTTATGTTATCTGGCTTTCCGTGTAATATTTTCTTGTACAGTATTCATAGTGTGTAGTTTTCCTTGTTTTTGCTCTGCGTTGTGTTGGTAGTTTATCGTGTGCAGTTGTATAGTTGTGTGTTTGTATAATGACGTAATTGTTTTATATTTTTTCAGTGTGTTACATTAATTTTGTTTTTATTTTGCAGTATATTTACTAGAGATGTACAGTCTCTCCAAGAAGTATCTGTGCACATATTACCCAAACTAGTATCATACAATAGGCCCTCGATATAACACTTTTAACATACAATATTAAACTTGTCTCATTTAACACAGGTACAGTAGATCTCTTAGTATGTATGGAAATAAATAACAGAAGCCTAGGAAAATATGTGGTGATTTGCAATGAGGGACTGATTTTGAAAACTCATTAGTGTGTAAGGATTAACAGAAGCCAGGGAAAATTTTTGGTGGTCATCAGTAATAGGATTATCCAAGACAGAAGCCAAACTGGGCAAGATTTTTTACATTCAGGATCTCAAATTTCAATCCACACCACACTGAGGGCCGTATGCAAGTACAGTACAGCCACAATCAAATAACCACCGACACTTTCCTTCTATTGTGCAAATACATCAGTATCATATCAAAATATAACCATACAACAATACCTTATGTCAACTTAATCCCCTCAATTATTATTATGAGGTGCTGCAAAATACTACACTTGTTGTTCTTTAGTACCAACCAAGATATATACTATGATGGAAGGAAAGTGTCGGTGGATATTTAATTATGGCTGTACATCCCAGGTGTTGACAATGGCGTGTTACTGATGCGACGGCTCTGTTGTTTGTCAATGGAACCATCGTACAGGTGCCACGCCATCGTATGCATCATGAATGTTCTTGAATACCACCCTGAGTTTGACATTCAAGTACTGTACTGAAACTGGAATATTTTTATAATTTGCAATAATAATGTACTTAAAAAAATTGGCATACTGTACTTGTTTTGTGTTGTGGTAAAGGTAGAATAAATGATACACCTTGTCACCATCTCATTAGAATGTATTGAAATGTATTGTGTTAAGTTATAGCTATGAGTTCATCTGTGTCTTTCTTAACCGTTCAAAGTTTGCCTAATATTAACTCGGCTGGTTTCTTCCTTCCCATTCCCATTCTCACCCTTCCTTGTATACAGTGATGTACTTATAGTTTTCCATATGTTGTTTGTTTGTATGTGTGTGTGTTGCGGGCGCTAGTATGAATGAGTTGTTGTGCTTGTTGTGTGTTCCTTATATTGTAGTGTATCTTTGTGTATGTGTTCTTGTGCCCCTCTTAGTTTGTGTTTGTATATGTGCATGTTTCTCTATTTCGTTCTTTTTCTAGCAGATAATACTTGACCACATAAATAATAACATTTAGCCCTTACATAGATAGCTCATTAAATGATATTTGTGCATCACACACACCTTACTATAGGCTTTCATTCTTAAAACATTATTTGTTATAAATAGACCCTTGTGCGTACTTTTTCTTTTGTCTGTTGGGATGTTGTGTGAGGTACAGTCAGTAGTTCAAAGTCATGTCACCTCTCCTGTTGTGTAGTGAACTCTTGAGATTCTATGGATGGTATTCTTTAACCAGGAAAATGCTCTTCATTGCTCAATTTGTATTATTTTCTAATACGAATTAATCGACGAAGCGCCTTTTCCTTGTTTAATGATACCACCCTGAGTGTTGTAAATAAGAAGTTGGCACATTTAATAATTTCCTAATATAATGATACCACCTTGAGTGTTGTGAAGTAGTGTAGTCGCCTCTTCTACATGACAATCAGAATCACAACCATATTGTCTTTGACTCAGGAAGCACCAAAGTGGGGAAACCTGGAGACTTGCTGTTGGTTTCATTGGCAAGGAAAAGATTAATCTATCTCCCTTTTTCATTTTCCAACATACAGTATTCTCTAAAATATTTTCTTTCTTAATGCTAGGAGTGTCCATTTTTTCTTTTCTTTTCTTTCTTTCTTGATCACAGAGATTTCTTCACCGAGGCCACAGCTGCCTTGTGGTTTAACAATCATGATCAGTAGACAGTTTAATCATCAAACTTATTAAATTGTTGAATCACAATCTGACCGATCCCACAGTCAAATTCCCTACACAGAAATGCTTACCAAATGACTAGGCAACACAACCCTTAGGATGCATTATTATATTTCTTTCATTTTTACTTCATTATAACAACATTTGTTTTACATCTCTTCTTCCTCACCAAGGATGTTGAGAGGCAGAGTATGTGTTTGCTGGTGTACAGTATAAAGTTATTGAGAGGGAATGTTTTCAAACTTTAGTTCATGGCTGCACTGTCATCTGTCTTGGGTTCATAATGAAGCTGCAATTCTTTACCTCAAAGTTTGAATTTAATTTCTGATATTTTCTGTTAATTAATGCTCTTGGTGTAAATGGTGTGTTAAAAAAAAGAAAAAAGTGTCATTACTTTTTATTCTTGGCCCTGTTATTTTTTTTATTACAATGTTTGGCTGTTCTAAATTACTGATAAATGTTCAGTTGTAAGTGGATTGTTATTCAACGTATTTTCTTAACCAGTATTTTATTGCAATGTTGAAAAAGGTAAGCATGATGTTGACAAAATATTGGCTTCTGATTCTTCTACACTCTAACAGAAAACACCACTTATTTTAAGGTACTGGTATTCTATTTCTTGTAACAGTTTGGAAGAATCAGTAGCTGACAATTTGTTCATCTTTCTGCCTTAGAGAATAGGTCTGTTCCTGTCAACTAACTAACCTGTGTTCCTTCCCTTCCCCATGCAGCCGGTGAGCCTGTGCGTGGATGTGGCTTGCGGTGCAGGTACGGTGTCGTGTTGCTCCAGCCGCCACCCCTGCCCTAACTTTGTGCATGACCCCCAGGCCCCGTGTTTCCTCCAGGGGCCCAGCTGGTGCCTCTGTCATTCGTACCCGCCCTGCCCGCGGCCCGTAGTGTGTAGTAGCAATTCCCCGGCCACCACCACCACCACCACCACCACCCTACCTGACCCCAGTGTTCCCCCTGACCCTCACGTACCCACACTTCCCCCAGACACTTCCCTCACCGCCCCCAACGGCAGCCAGTTGGACCACAGTGCCATTTGTAGAGTTGATGCAAAAGTTGAGAAAGACAGTGTGGATGCATTAAGTGAAAGACAATGTTTGCTTGTGTCTCAGTGTGTTTGTAGTGCAGGTGCCAGTGAAGAGAGGCTTGGGCCTGGATGTCAGTGTACCTGTACCTCAAGGGAGCCGCCCAGGGGAAGGGTTCCAGGGGGGGTACAGTCTGGAGACCTACTGCGTAATCTCCTTCTATTGGGAGGGTCAACGGCAGGGAGTATGGAGGTCTCAGAGCATCTACTAAAAAGAGTTAACTCTGCCCCCAACACCAATATGGGACCCATCAAGGTGCAGTCATACCACTATGACCCCAGACATCCTCCTCTTCCTCACCATCATATACCCTTGGCATCATCACAATCCCTGGACACTGGCCGTTCCTATCAACAGAAGTATCCACCCTCTGCAAAGCTCAGGCTACGTGCCTCATCTTCACGCTTCATCTCTCATCACAGCTCATCTACTGAAGAGTGGTTTGAGGAAGTACCAGTACCAGATAATAAAGGTGATGACAATCACACTTCAAAAACTGATGAATATACTTGTTCTCCAGTTGAGCAGGAGAGACTTTGTGGGGATACCACTCAATCTGCAGAGACAGTTGAAATGTGTAGTGGGTCTCTAGACAAACCTCCACCTCCTTCTCCTGGGTCACATGATTTGGACTCCAGTTGGTGTGCTCCACCCCGAGCAGTGGAAGAATCTGGGGACAGCCTGGGGAGTGCCGGGGATAGTAGGGATGGAGATAGCAGAGGTGAGAATCTGAGCACTAAGGGTGATGTATGTTTACCTCACAAATGTAGTACAGAGCAGCAGTCACTTAACAACTTACTGTTGGTTGACAGTTGTGATCAGTTGTCAGCCAAACCACTCACCCAGTCAGAGTCTAGCCTCAGTGCACACTACAGTGAAGGCAGCATCTCCAGCTCCGGCCGGCCACTTAGGGACGGGGAAACAGTCTCTCAGGCTCCGACATTTGATATTGCCGACGTAGACTCGGCCAGCCCCACCAAGAGCCGTAAAAAACCCTGTCCTAAGCCCGCCCACAAGCCATGCTCAGATGTTTCAGATAGCCAGCCACCACCAACCCAGTGCTGTTGTGTTGTGTCCTAACCCACCCACCTTAGGCTGCTGTAGTCCTGCTTGTAGTCTCACCCTCAGTAAGTCACCCCACCAAACCCTTTGTGTTGTCTGCTCTTGTCTCACCCAAAACACTGAAGCAAGTGGATTATATTTGCTCATTTTGTCATAATGTATGTATCCTTGCAACCAATCATATCTATATGTTTCATAGCAATTCTTTGGTTGATTGTAGAAAAAGCCACAAGAAGTAGATAAAACTCCCACTGATCATTTGTTCCATTTGCTTGTTATCCCTTTTTATATTCTGATGGAAATGATCTCAAATTTTGATGCTGAAGTTTCATCCTGTTCTGTTCAAGATAAGCAGACTACCATAGACAGAACAGTTGCCTTTCCATCCAGGTTTCCCTTTTATGTAGAGTCATTTACACATATTAATACTTCACTAACTAGAGGAAATATCACTTACATAATTATTAATGAAGTCCTATAACATTTTTTTATGAGTCACTTGCTTCAGGTTTAATTAAATTTTTTATATAATATTTCTTATGGTTTGTGTGTACAGTAGTTGATATAAATTAGTTATGGATTGATGTTGCACTTACAAGTTGCTGAATGTTGAGTATTAAGGATGAATTTCAGTTTGTTTTCTGTATATATAATATTGTATACATGTATGTTAAGAATATCTACATCTATTGATAGTGTATTGCTTTATGCCAAATAGCTGTAACCTTCATTTGTATTTGACAGTGTACTCCAACCAGTACAGTACAGTACAGGCAACAATGACTGCTTACTTATGAGGCAATGATTTAGTTTTAATACCTACTGATTTCCAGCAGTACAATCAATTTTAAGTAATAGCCCTGTATTGCAAATTGACTTTTCATCATATTAGCCTATACTTTCCCTATTCCAAAAATGTGAAAAGCATTAATGAGAAAACCTCTTTTTGATAAATTGAGGGGCTACTGATTCCTCCAAACTATGCCAGGAAACAAATCACCTCAATGTTACTAGTAAGGGATCTGTTTCATAGCATTGTTTGGGGAATATCTGTAGCACCCAATAGGTTCTCCCCTTAACGGATTTCCCGCTAGAACCGTTGACTGACACGAGGCTACATTTCAGACGAGGGGACTCCAATAGACGAACCGGTGTGGCAGCTGCGTGGCGGGGAGACCAAGGGCGGGGAGGGCAGTGGCGGCGGCTCATCCCCATGCCAGAAGAAGACAATTGGGGATGACCGAGACAACGAGGGACAGGAGGAGCGGCGGGGGGAAGAGGAGGAGGAGGAGGAAAAAGAAGAAGGCGATAGTGGCGGTGTGGGGCGGCTGAAGTTCGAGCCACCGGGCATGGTTTCGTCACGCTACCTGGCCGCCGCAGCCGCCCCAGACACACACGTACACATCTTCAGGGAGACTACTGTTTAGTACGCCCCAGCCACCACCACCACCAACACCAACACCATCATTGCTGCTGCTGCTGCTCACCCCATCGGTCATTATGTTATTCTTAACTATATATATATTTTTTTTTTTTTTTTCCCTCATATCCATAATTCATTCCTCATTATATTTTCTACTCTGATAATTTTTCCGACTTATACATGAGTTATGTTATATATCTCGATAATTCATTTAGGTACATTTTCCAGATATCTTTGTTTACATTTCTTAACGTTTTTCCTCTTTTATTTATTGTAACATCATTCTCAGTAACCTTTTATACTTCCTGCAATATTTCCCCGATAGTTATATATTTTTCTTGTACGTTTCCCCCAATTATTTTTATATATATTTGCCCCAACCTGTCGAGAGGGTGAGGCACTGTTGGCAGAGTGAATACTGCCGATTCCTCCAGACTGTAATAACAAGGAACACACCAACTTTCTTATCAATAGGTGTGTGTGTTGTGTGGCATAGTTTGGAGGAATCAGTAGCCTCCACTTTGAAAACATCATTATCATCATCATCGTCAAACTCTCTTACAGTAGGAGATTATGTATGTCAGCAGATAAGATTTTTATTTTGTTGGTGTCATAGATGTAGGAACTATATTTTTATCATTGCATACTATTTAAAAGAAGAGTTGCTCTCCCCAATACAGTATATTATAATATTTACAAAGTGAGTTGCTATGTAAGTGGTTGGTTTTTTTTTATACCATGCATTTAGGCTCACATCTCAGTCTATTGTTGTTGTTGATGTTGCTGTTATTTAATTTACACCCGACTCTCCCCCGGCTAGGTTCTCTGGAGTGCTGGAATGAAGGCTTGAGCTGAGGACATGACTTTAGGGATGGCTTGTGTTGGTGGATTTTTTTTTGTTTTGTGTGTCTACTTCACCTCCTTATATAGAAATGCTATAGTGTTTCTGGTTACTTGTGTGTGTTTTGTGTATCTTATTTACTTTTCTTTGTGTTGTTCTCTTTCTCTCACATACACTCATTCCCTTTCTCACTCTCACTCACTCTCACACTCGCCCTCTTTCTCACTCACTCTCACACTCGCCCTCTTTCTCACTCACTCTCACCCTCTTTCTCACTCACTCTCACACTCACTCACATGCATTCCAATTTGTCACACCTCAGAACTAGTCACAGTCTCAAGCCTCGTCCTTGGATCAAATCTCATTGCAGCATTCGAGTAACAAATTATTACTCCTTGATAGGCCGGGAATTTCTCATTGTCAAGAACCAAGTATTCTCCCTCAGCCTGCAGACCACCAGCAGGAAATTTATAATTATAATATTTAGTACATATCTATAGTATACAGGTGTACATGTATTTTTTAGTTACGCAAATTTTATAGTTATGTTTGTATTTGATGCAGTTTTATTCGGGATGTGTGTACTGTACATATTTTTTAACATTGCCATCGTCTCCCTTCACGGGTTGTGCTATATTTTATTGCTGTTGGTTCTGTCGACACTCAAAATTTGTGGTTGAGTTGGGGCATGTATCATTGTCAACAAATTCGAGGGCTACTGATTCCTCCACGCCGCTACAAAAAAAAAATAAGAAGCAGCCCCTACGTGTATTCCATTTTCCTAGCATAGTTTGGAGGAATCTTTAACCCTCCAATTCACCCGTGACAAATTACCCTCTTATGTCTTGAGGCAGAAGAAACACCTACTGTAGTTAAAAAAAGAAAATCAAACGCATCATGTGGTTAGGGTTCTCATTTCACACACCATCACAGCTCAGGTTAAGCCGTGTGTTTGCATTCTCGTTCGTTTCTCCCAGCCAGCAGAGAGAAATTATTATTGTACTGGAATGACCTGTTGCATAACTAGTTTTTTCGTCTGCTCTCTTTATGTTTTGTTGTTATGTCTGGGTGTTAAGTTGTGTTGTGTGTGTTTTGCTTGGAGAGTTGTAGGTGGAAATAAGGAGTGTGATAGTGTGAAGTGATAGACAGATAGATAGATAGAAGTGATAGAATACTTGGAGGAACATCAGGAAACAAGGTAATATATGATGTCATAATATGTCTTACAATGTCATAATATATGCTTGTAAATGTGTGTGTGGAAGTGTGTATGTATGTGTTTGGGAAATTCCTGTGGTGGTGGATTTAAGCTGCTGTTTTGAAGCTCGGTAAAGTTCTTGTAAGAATGTTGGAAGATTTGACGAGGGTAATGAGACCTGGAGACAATGCTAAATAAGGAGTATGAGAGTGGATCCAATTTTTCAGCCACAGTCCATTATTTCTTACACTCCAGGTTGAATGACACATTGTTGGTGTAAGCTGTAAGTACCTTTTGCACAATGACACATACTGCTTTATTAACAGTTATTATACTGATGAAGCCATGGTATAGATCTATTTGTCTTTGGTTCGTATGTAAACAAAACAGTATATACTGTACAGTGTTCCATAGTGTAAAGAGGATGGTTAGAGCTTCATTCACTTGATCCACCTGGGGTGAACTAGAAATTACCACCATTATGTACTGTACAATGGAATGCAACTGTACACATTCCCTCTAGATAACAATTACCACCACTATGTACTGTACAATGGAATGCAACTGTACATTCCCTCTAGATAACAATTATGATGCATGTAAGTTATTAAGAAGGTGTTTATTCTGTGTGTGGTTATCCATTACTATACCTCCTTGACAAGTGTTCAGATACATGTCATATGCCAGAAACATTATATTATATGATGCTGAGTACAGTACAGTATGTGCCGTACGTATATTTGTTTATTTGATATTTTTTACTTGAATCTGGATCCACGAATCACTTTGGATGAAAATGATAATATAATATTGAAGTGATTATAATGTTAATACGAGAATTTCAGCATTAGGAGAGCATAATACTTTTTATTAAAGAGCTTAATTAGATTATCTGTAACAATCTGTGTAGAATAAATACATAGGTGGCTTGTTGCTTCCTATTGCCAAGATGCAGGTGTTCATAAAGTCCCTGTCTATTTAAATGAAGAACATTGAAATTATATAAAAGTTAATGATAAAACTATGAAGTAGTCACAACATTGATTGAACAGAGAAATTAATAGTGTTTGACATGACACTCACCAATATCTTTTGCTTCACTTATATTGTTCTGCATTACTAACTAAACACGATCCAGTATTTACTGGATTATGTTTGCTGCAGAACTCTATTTACTTTGATATACATTTTTCCACACTTGTAATCTCCATCTAAAAGATATGCACTTTTTTTTATGGAATTTCTTGCATAAGAAAAGTAGCAGTCTAGAGTGGTCTGTTATTTCCATCTTATAAAAACCAATACAGTACTCACAGACACCACATAACACACATATACACCTCTCCACATACACCCCCATACATACACTGTAATTATTACTGTACAATTACATCACATTAATGACCATCACAAAATCGATAGGCATTGAGCCCCAATAACCAACCAATCTCTTCAATACTTGCTTTGATTTCATTGCATTTCTTTGATTCAATTAACCAGATTAATAATTCCACACATTCCTCTGTATTCATACTAAGGCTTTCTGAAAAAAAGTAATAATGATAAATAAAATAAGATTCTTTCACCAATAATAGGCACTGACATTATGGACATCCTGTAAAGTTTATAAAGGGGAGATTTATTTTGTTGGTGAAATGGAATATCTCGGATTCCTCAAAACTATGCCAATGATAATTCAAATTGCCCATTTGGTAACATTAAGGTCGTCTATTTGTTTCCTGGCAAAGTCTGGAGGAATCAGTAGCCCTCCAATTTACCAAAAAAATAAGAAATTTACCCCTAAGCTTTTGAGGCGGAAATCAGTCCATGAGATGACTCCATACAAATGCATTAGAAACACAGCAATTTAGATTCTGCAAAGCTTTAAGTGGTGATGTTCATTTTATATGGATGTTATTACTGTTATTGTTGTGCTGTTGTTATTGATGTTGTTGTTGTTGTAGGAGAGATGAGTTTGGTCTTAGTGTTGTCTCTTGTAACTGGACTTAGACAGTGGGTGGTATGCGAGAACATCCGTGGTGTTGACGTTGGCATGGTACCGGTATGATAGATGGCTCTGTTGTTTGTCTATGGAGTCATCGTACCTGTACCACACCATCGTATGTACTACAAATGTTCTTGCATACAACTCAAAAGGTGTGACTTGCAAAGATAAGTGAGAGTTGAATATTCTAGTTTATCGGATGAGTTGATAACACATAACATAACAAATAAATAAATGTAGTTGGAGTGTGTGAATATGGTGTACAATATTCTCACCATAGAGTACAGACAAAAGGCTTCGTTTGTTTTAGTTCATAGGTAGATTGAGTTGAGAAGAAAAATAACAAAATGCAATATGAGTCTGAATTAGGTCAGCGCCATCTATCTGCCACAGTACATATATATATACTGTATAATATAGGTGTGTGTGTTAGAAGCTTACAGTACAGTATGTGGAAGTAACTCGTGCTATAAGGATGTTTGTTAATGAGGGGACGGTAATCTGTTGGGGTGGAAATAGGGGAACAACCGAGTTCTCCAAAGTATGCCAGGAAACAAGAGTAGACTATTAATGATCTGTTTTCCTGTACCATTTGGAGGACTGCCCGGCTTCCATTTCACCCACAAGAGATTATTACCCTTTGCAATGCCAGGATGTGCTGTCACCCTGGCTGTACCTGATTGATGTGTGCCCAGTTGACGTACAGTATGTGAAGCTGTTTGAGAATCTTTAAGGGGTAATATACTTTGGGTAAATTGGTGCATCATGATTCCTCCAAAGTAATGCTAGGAAACAGGCCCAGAGCAACAAGAATAATGGCTGCTGGTTGCTTGGAATACATACAGTAGTTTGGAGGAATCCTTTGCTCCAGATTTACCACCAACACTGTACTATCCCCTTAAGGCTTCTACATAGTTGATAGTTGTTTTAAATGATTGAAAAGAGAAATACTTTATATACATTTTATAAAGCATTTTGTATACAGTACAGTTAATTAACAAAAAAATTAACGACTCCTTTAATTATTACTTTTCATAATTATTTTTAAGAGCAAAGAGAGAGTTTTATCAAGTGTTTCCCAGAACATATCAAATAAATAGAATTATTTCCTAATGCAGGTGTATAAATTTATTTAGTGTGATGATATTTATTATTTATATTTTGTATGTATTGTCATAGTTGTAGAAACAGAAAGAATAAAGTAAAAAATAATGTGTTGAGAGTGACGGTAGAGATGGTAAAATTTTGTATGTTTTGTAATAGTTGTAGGAACAGAAAGAATGAAGTAGAAAATAACATGTTGAGATTGATGGTAGAGAAGGTGAAATATATTAGATCACATTTCCAGCTTGATTCCATCCAGTGCAGTACATTATAATTATTAACTTGTTACAATCAGTCATCATAAGTTACATTGAGAGTTATAGAATGATTAGCTTGTAGGGAGTATAAGTGAAAGCTACGTATCTAATTAAGTCTCTCTGTCAGAAGGTTATGTCTTTGTTTTGGATTGTCTGTCTGTGTGTCTGTTTATTTGCACAATTACACAGAAAGGGATTGAGTGTATAGAAACAAAATATTTTTTCAATGGAAGTAATAATCTGGTGTGTGTTTTGAACAGAATGTGAGAAGAATTGAAGGAGACTTGGTGTATGTGTGTCATTATATATTACAAACACTCCAATAGAGGACCAAGCAGAGGGACTGTGTGTGTGTGTGTGTGGTTGTGCGTGCATGTCCGTGTGTGGTTGTGCGTGTATGTATTTGTGCATGTCTGTGTGTGGTTGTGCGTGTATGTATGTGTGCATGTCTGTGTGTGGTTGTACGTGTATGTATGTGTGGTTGTGCGTGTATGTATGTGTGCATGTCTGTGTGTGGTTGTGCGTGTATGTATGTGTGGTTGTGTGTGTATGTACAGTATGTATGTGTATATGTCTTGCCTATAGCAGCTGAGGGAGGAGACACAGGGTGAAGATATCTTGACACAATTTAATGATAAATGTGAAAATGGACCACCAGAATTTAAGGGAATAATACACTTTTGGTACATTGGAATGTCTTTATTCCTCCAAAGTATGCCAGGAAATGGAACCAGTTGAACATATATAATGATGGCCTGTTGCTTGGTAATGGCTTAGGATAATCAGTTGCTCCAAATTTATCAGCACACAACTATCCCCTTAATTAAGAATAACATCACTACAAAGGCTGGCAGATCAGATGTTGACCAGTACAAACAAACACTTCTTTCTTTTTCAATACACGAGGAAAATAAAAAAAGCATTTTGAAGCTTGGGCGACATTCCAAAATATTAATATATATATATGAAGAAAAAAAATAGTTAAATATAATAAGAGTTTTATTCTAAATGTTTTACATATTTCTATCACTAATGCAGATATGTAATATAGTGGAAGTTTAGATAGAAATGTATTATATACAGTATATTTATTCTTTATTTATTTTTATGAGAAATATGTTGTACCGAGTGACCAAGTTTTTCTATTCTAGATTAATTTATGATGTGAATCGTACCAGTTGTTTCAAACATTTGTGTAAGATTTTCATGTAAGTACCTTGAGGTCAGAGTGTCATGAAAAAATCCTGTGACTGTTATTAAAAATGTCAGTGAATCGGAGGCTACAGATTTCTATCAAAGGGAGATTTTCTTGTTGGTGAATTAAAGGGCTGTTGATTCCTCCAAACTATGCCAGGAAACAGGTGACCTCAGTGTGTCTGTTTCTTGATATAGTTTGGAAGTCAATTGCTCCAGATAAAACCAACACTACTATTAACCCCTTTAAGTAATATATGCTCTGTATGTTTGTGTGTGTGTGTGTATCTTTTTGTGTTTTTGTATCTGCCTGTGTGTGTGTGTGTATCTTTTTGTGTTTTTGTATCTGTGTGTGTGTGTGTGTGTATGTGTTCATCATGAGATAATACACAGATCTTGACCATAACTTTACATCCATACAGTGCAATACAGTCAAACCTTCCATAATATGTTATGTTTCTGCTCCATGATTCTCATTCCTTTCTTTCCTCTACACTTTCCCCAACTTTGTGAAGCCAGTCCTTCCATCTCATGTCATTATTAAATAAGAAATTGAGTTATAATTTTGCTTTATAATATTTTCTCATGGGTTTATTTTTATGCATACAGTACTTAACAGAGTTTATTAATTATTAAACAATTGAAAAAATTTGGAGGGGTTAAAAGTATAATTTGAGTTGAGGTGTGGTACTGAATGAGAGTTTTCATGTCTCCATTTAACACAGTATTTCTTTCTTAACACAGTAGGGTTGTAGAAGCATATTCAGGTGTTAACAGAGGTTTGACTGCATAGTACAGTATACATACATATACAGTGTAAGCTTTGTATTAAACAGTTTGAGTTGAATATGTGAGATTCATGTACTGGACTCCCAGAACTAAAAATGTGGAACCTGTATGCACTGAAAACTAATTATGGAGCAAAGAGCCTTATGCAAGAACATCCATGGTACAGGTATTGACGATGGTGTGGTACTGGTATGATGGTTCTGTTGTTTTATTGTAGAGTCATCGTATTGGTACCACGCCATCGTGTGCACCACGAATGTTTTTGCATATGACCCAAAGTGCTACATAACAGAAAATAGAATACAGTATTAGGACTACAGATAAATCACTGAAAATTTGTTAATTATGTACATTAAGAAAGGAAATAAACAAAATTGTTGAGAAACGTTTCACATGCTGTCAGAGCGAGAATGGTAATTATTATAATGGCGAAAGCCAGAGAAAACTTATTTAGGTGATGCCAAGAAAAAAAAAACTACAGTGAAAATTGAGTCTTGTTTTAGTGATAAAAACTGAAGAAAAATTATTTGAAGTCAGGGGTTTCCAAGAAAATGAACCCTACAGAGAGAATAGTGTTATTATTAGCTGGTGCCAACCAATTTTATCATGCAACTAACTCTCCACAACATTATAAAATCTAAATACAACTACAGAACTGGGGGTCAAGGTGTTTCCACTTAGATATACATAATTATTATTCCTTAATTCTATTTTATTTACTCAACAATGCAGCTTTGGAGAGTACAGTATAAGTGTTGTGTCTAACCAAAAGAAGTGCTGCTGCTGTTTGTTGCCCTTTTTAATAGTGTGTAGCAGAATTTATATATTATACATTTTTTAAGTGTCACCTTTTTCAACTTTTCAGTGTTAGTATTTCTTCACCGGGAAGCAAAACTTTGTGTCGTATGCAAGAACATTCATAGTGTTGACGATGGCTCTGATGTTTGTCTATGGAGGCATCGTACAGGTACCACACCATCGTATATACCATGAATGTTCTTGAATATGGCTCTTTGTGTGATAGCAGACTGTGTTGGTGTAGATCGATGAAAACACATGAAATATAATTATAAAGTGTTGCCAGTGTTGGTGTAGATCCGTGAAAACATGTGAAATATTACTATACAGTGTTGCCAGTGTGGGATTATCGGGGCCAAATGCACTGAAAAATATTGGTGGTGCCGTGGATGGCGTTGTGGCGGTACAATGGATGGCTCTGTTGTTGTTGTATGGAGTCATTGTGCCGGTACCTTGCCATAGTCAACACCAACACCACCAATGTTCTCGTATACGACCCTAAGCACGGTGAAAATTTATAATACATTGTCATCTGTTATCTACCATACTGTACTTACCTACCACTACTACTACTATTACCACCACTACTACTATCACCACCACTACTACTATCACCACTACTACCAACACTACCACCACTACTACTATTACTATCACCACTACTACCAATACCACCACTACCAACACCACCACTACCAACACCAACACCACCACCAACACATTTCTGCCAGTCTAAGAGCCGTATATAAGAACATTCAGGAGGTTACATACAATAGTTGTCAATGGTCGTACTAGTTGTTTTTCACAATAAACTAGTATACAGCGAGTAGCTTTTTTTTCTCTCTCTGTTCTTTTTCCTCTTTTTTTTTCCTCCTCTTCTTTTCCTCCTCCTCTTCTTTTTTCCTTCTCCTTCTCTTTTTTTCCCTCATCCTCCTCCTTCTCTTCTTTTTTCTCCTTTTTATTCCTTTTCTTCTTTTTCCTCTTCCTTCTCTTTTTTTCCTCCTCTTCCTCTTCTTTTTCCTCCTCCTCCTCAATTCATATAGGATTTTCTGCTAGTTTTCCCGTTATTTTCCTCATGACTATTTAATTCTTGCACATTTTGTTTTATCACCACCTCTTCTATGTTAATTCTCAGCCAGATTTCTCTCTCTCTCTCTTTCTCACTTTCTTTAACTAACTAACTCACTCTCTCTCTCCCTCCCTTCCTCACTCACTCACTCGTTCATGATTATTTTCCAACCCCTGAATTTTCTTGCATACGACTTTGAGAACCACACGTCAAGGAAACACTGCTGGGACAAGACAACCCAGGCATTCATTCATTCATTCGTTCATTCATTCATTCATTTATTCCGTTTTGCTTGGTACTACTAACACTGGGTTGTTGTTGTTGTTGTTGTTGTTGCTGCCTCCCCACTCTATCCCTTTCCCCCAGCCCCTCCCCTCCCCTCCCCTCCCCCCCTTTTAATGCCCCCTCCCCCATGTTGTTTCCTCACCTGCCATGAGTGTGCAATGTCGTCTAATGTCTTTCCCTTTTACTTCTCATAGTTAACATTAATATTTATAAACCAGTCCTAATATTGTAAGGTATATTATTGAACTGTGCCATTTTTCTCTTCACCTGAAAGATGCTGGTGAGTTTGGGAGGCCATTGGGTTGGGAAATTCACCCGTTTAATATTAGTTTTGTGTCCAAGAAAACAAAAAAAATTATTACTAACAAAGACATGTAAAGACAAAATACTATTTGCTGGAGTGCAAAAATAAAAATATATTTATAAAAATGATGAGCAGAGTCATGTCTTGTAAATATTGTTATAGTAATGATTCTGCTCAGCGGAATTAGCCGTTGGAATCGTCCCAAGGTTTCACTTTACTTTATCTCCACTCCCGGTGCTCTCTTATTTCCCCATCACTGTTGTTGTTGTTGTTGTTGTAGCTTATTCTCTTCATATTCATCGTACCATCATTGTCATGGAAACATTTACTCATCGTTCTGGGTTGGCAGAATAACTGGAATAGTCATATAATACTGTACTTAGTGGATTCCAACAATGTCATACAGTAGTTTGAATCCAGTTATTATATTATTTCACAGATGTAAAAAATTGCTGTAATTTATCAGGTATTGTAAAACTTACATAATTATTGTACTTGTACAATTTTCCCTTGGCAAAGATTGTGTGGTTTTGTTATTTGTGTGTCTCCTTCCAAAGTCATGTACAGTACTATAAGGGACCTGTGATGTACTAGCAAATTTGAAGCTCATTCCTAATCCAAATTGTACTATGATACAACACCTATAATGATGGAGTCTATTTCAGGTGTAAAGTACAGTACAGTAGTTAAGAGTGATATATATCTTCCCTTCAGGTCCCAGTCAAGTCTCATATCCAGATTCCTTCCTCAGGTTCCTCAAGCCATTCCAGATACCGTACCTGGCAGGAGAACTTTTCACAGTGATTGTACTGCTGCTGTGTTACTCTCTCAGTGCAGTCAGGTTTCACTAGACGGGAAAACAGAATGCCTGATATTATTTACACTTCACTTTCTGTGATTTGACATGCTAAAGCTCATTCAAAACTTATTAAAGAGTCTCATTCATGCAGGATTTTCATGTTCTTAATGGTTTAGCAGTTCATATACAGTAATGTTATTTTTCATTTTGCTATGTACAGTGTATTTGTTTTTTAGTTTTATAATTATACCCATTTGAGCCTCAGCAGTCACTTGGTCAATACTGTATTTCCAGTCAGTTGTGTTCATCATCAAGTTAAAATCTGCTCATATATCAGTGTAAGATTATCTTTGTGCCATGGTCCCTAACTCTTAGCTTAAGCCCGGGAGGTGTATCATAATTATGTAGGTAACCAGTGTAGAAGAGCATTGATGAAACATTGGATGGTATGCAAGAACGTTCATAGTGTTACTGATGGCTTGGTAGCGGTACAATGCCATCGTCAACACCACGAATGTTCATGCATACCACCCATTGAGTTGTCAGGTGGTGTCATAATAATGTGTGGATTTGACAACATGTGACAACCTTATAAACTGGGGACAACAACCTTGCTGATATTAACACCCTCACTACTGTACCTAACTTAATTAACCTTACAGTATGTATCTATATTTAACCAAATATAACATATAAAAATATATACCATTTATATATACAGTATATACATATAAAATATTTAACTGTCTAACTTGTAATAAAACTTAAACTCAGCAGTGTTGGACAAGAAGCTAACTTAACCTACACTAAATGTTGAATTAATGAAGTGGTATTTAAATGTCACTTAAAACATCAGCCTAACTCAACCCATGTCAATGTTTGCAGGGATGTTGTCCCCACAAAGTATGAAATATTAACCTTATATTTTTTAAGTGCAGTGATGTCAACACAAGAAAATTCAGTGTCAAGCGAGTTAGTCCATATTACTGATCATCTTCCCTCTTTTACCCTACTAGTGCTATGTATGGTAAGAGATGTGTTTCTGGGGACACCTCTTGGTCTTGCCATCAACACCAGTCATCTGTTTTTTGTCTGCAATATTTGTGGACTTAATCCTCGGTGTGTTTGTGTGTTACCTTGGACTGTACTGAGGATTTCACGAGTACTAAGTTTGGCAAGTTACTTATGAATCAGTTATATGTTCTATCACACTCTACAGATGATGCAGTATGTATTTCTGTATTGGAATAAGGGTAGCGTTATATGATGAATTGTTTAGAATAGTGAAACTATTGTGAAAATATTGGATGTTCCCCAGAACCATGACCCTTACTTTGTATACTGTACTTGTTTCTCATCACATATATGTTGCCGATTATTTACAAAATATATGATTCCTGGAACTGGAACAAGTTTAACTACAACCTATATTTAATTTACTATAATTCAACTTTTTTTCTGTAGGAAGTTAGCACATCACTTGCTGAAATTAATGTCTGTAAGACATTCCATTTCCATAAATGCAAAGTCATAATACAGTATAATACTCTATAAGCATGTATTGTAATAACAGTTTTTCAGAAGTATAACTATCATCAAATATATTGTTATCATCATTACCCCATTTCCCCTTTTACAAGAGGTGGGGAGGCTGTAGCATCAGTACAGGACCCTTGACAGGTAAAAGGTCCAGCTCCAATGTTATTTGAACCTTTAATGGAGTCATTGTTAGAAAGTAAGGTCCCCAACCTTCACTTGTCCCTTTATATTGTAGGAGATATGAGGCTGTCTACATCATCACATGAATGATGGGACACCACTTCCCTATGCCTTTAATGGATCTTATACACAAGGTAAAAAAAAACTATGATGGGTGTGATGCTTCTATGAATGATGGCCACAGCTCATAGTTTCCAAGCAAATCAACCATGTTAGTAAGTTATTCAATCATTAACATGTGTGTTTTGTATTGTGCAGTACTATATGTTCTTTGTTTACTATATGTATTGATTGTTCAGTAGCATAAAGACACTCATTAAGTCTGAAGTATTAAAATTAATAATATGGAAGGTTAGGCCTGTACAGTACAGTTTAGTCCTTCTGGCCTAACCAAGTTGCCTGGAGAAGTGAATAAACTATTGCTTGTGACTGTACCACCCAGAGGGGAGTGGTAAGAAGCACTTATAGTTGCTTCAATATTGATGCCTCGCCTTGTAACAACTTTAATGTGTTTGACTAGAGGAGTATTGGCTGCTTGGCCAGACAGCTTGAGGAACTTCAACAACAACCATTAAGGTGGTGGAGACACAGAGGGATCAATTACTGGGGCAGTGTTGGCCTCACAGTTGTATAGGTAAGGTCATTCATTGGTCATATTAAAAAAGAGTGTAATAGCACATCTCAACTGTTCATAATAAACAAAATAAGTTGCTCCATCATCTGTTCAGAAACTTTGAACTGACAAAGCAGACAACTAGATACACAGATTTTGTTTGTATCTTTGACTGATGCTTTTGGAGCAATTCATATATTATATGTACTGACGGAAGTAAATAATATATAGAGTACTGTATTATAAACAGATTCCGAGGGAACAGTTGACCGGCCATCTTTGAGTGACAGCAGCACTATAAGACAAGAGTGAATGTCAAGGAGAAAGAGGCAAGCCTGACCAAAGAGACCTTCTACATCACAAAGGCGAAGGAGAAAGAGAGAAGGGGCAGCAAGGACAAAGGAAAGGAGGGACATTTTTTGAAGTGAGGAAACGAAGCAGCTGAGGTTCGAAGGTGTGCCAAAACACTAATAAAGCATTGCCCCTATCTTTCCAGGTACTACTGTACCCTCCTAGAAACATGGTGTTGTCAGGGGATCCACTGTGGTATTTACATTATCTGGTGAGAGGCCTTCAAGTTATTGGGTCTTTTCCTTACAGTTGGGGCAGGTCATCTCAGCCAGCCACTGCAACAACTCCCAAGTTCAGTGTAATCCTGTCCCTGTGGTCTATCGCCACCAGACTCATCATCTTAATCCAAACACTAAAGTTTCATATTCTACTCCAGTATCAATATGATTCTAACTCTGTTGGTGATATATTGAATAAACTGGCCAGCTACGTCACTGTAGACATGTTCCATTTGGGGTCCATGTTAAGTATAGGTATCAGTCCATTTCTGGCACGGCTAATTTTCAGCCTTGACAACTTATTTTGCTCTGATCAGCAGCAGCTCACAACGATGACAACATGTACACCAATCACCAGGAAAATATTCAAGTTCATAGATCATCAGACACTACTGTTCTTTTGCACACATAATCTTCAATGCATAGGTGCAATAGTGAGTATGTCGAAAGAGTTTCCCGATGTGAGTATTCTAGAGAAACAGATGAGTATAATCTCCACAATAATCTTAATGAGTGATTCTTTCCTGTTTCTCTGCACATATAAAGAGATCCTTAATATCCTTGGCGAATATATTAAGAAGAACACTTCCTGGGCAGTAGATGGGATGCCTGGTGATGACAAACCATTGACGGATCACACAACAACTGTGATGAAGAGACTGTTGCATCTTGAGTGTCAGATTACCAAGGTCAGTACAGACAGACACCTTCACTATAATGGCTGAGTTACTATACAGTTTTCAATGGATTTATATGTGGTGAATATACCGTAAGGCTGCTTTCATACGAGCGTTTTTGTACGCGCGTTCGACGTGCATTCGGGAACGCGTCAGAATTTTGTACTGTACCTGCGTTCAACACGCGCTTGCTACGCGTCCGCGTTTCAATTTTGACAGGCCCCTACCGCCACCCTGCTTTCCCACCAAGTTCATTAATGTTAGTTCATTTATTTTATTAGGCTACGTGATGTATGCATACATGTACCTTATAACAATTATTATGCTGAAATATATATGCATATTTACTATCAATGACTATATATCGTACGTGAATGTACTACACACCAGAAGTAATTGCTGCCAGTGTACCATACACAAATGTAGTACCCATGTCATACATCCATCTGTGTGTAAGGTTTGAGCAGGACTAGCAGAGTCCTCTCGGCTCTCACCCAGATGAGAGAGATGGTCAACGGTAGTGTGGCCTGTCTGTACGCGTCGTACCTAGATGCTCGTGTGGAAGCTCCCATTGCCACCAGTAGCCAGTGACGACGCGCGCGTCCTTGCTGGCTTGGACGTCTGCGCCGCGTTCGACTCGCGTGCAACGCCTCGTGTGAAAGGTTCCATTTAACTCCATTGAATGTTAAAACGTCGCGTTCGGGAACGCTCGTGTGAAAGCAGCCTAAGACTCGGCAGCAGAAGTTTACCCTCAGACAAATAGTTATACTTGATACCCTCATAGTCATTGGAATAGTTAAGGAACAACATACAGTACTATAAAGAGGAGCCTTTTTTTTTTTAGACAATTTTTCTTACTATTGCAGGTAGAGGAGGTACTTGGCCGTGTTCCTCGATGTTTTATTATAACTATATCCTGTTTTGTCGTCATGGTCTGTCTCATGCTCATCACCTGCTGCTTCAATCTCATCAAGTATGGATTCAATTTTACTTTCCTTCTAACCATTTTCAACTCCATCATTCTTCTCTACTTCATCTGTTCTTCATCCCAGGTGTTTATTAACCAGGTAAGCATTTTTGTACAGTCATCACAATAAGTCCATTGTAGCCTACATTCAGTGTATATTGTCAGTCGGCCTGAAATAAAAACACACTAGAGTTAACAGTTTGCTACATTCTACAGTACATACTGGACTGACCTTTCCATTTTCTGTTCCGTACTTTACCCATTTGTAAAAACCCAGAAACCGATCCATTCAAATTCCTTAGTGTACCCGCAGAGAACCGAACCCCGGACTAACTCATAATTGGTAGACCATCAAGTTACCACATCAGCCAAACATGTACAGTATTCCGGTGGTCAAGATTGGTACATAGTTGTGGCTTTATATCTCTCATTAATGCAGTCACTACACAGTCATGCATATCCATTCCTGAGTCCTAATTACTATACATCCCAACTACCATATTGTCAGAACTACTGTGTACTCTATGTACTGTACTATCACGAGCACTGATAAGTACATGTGTATACAGTATACCGGTATACAACTTTGGTTGAAGCTTTGAACAGTCCAATTCACCAATGAACTAATTCCAATGGAGATCTTATTGTTGTGTATTTATTTTCTTTCTCTAGGTGTTTGAAGCACATAACAACATACTATAGGGCTCGACTCAGAACATTTCCATAAATAGTTAATGAGTTAGTAGCAACACTTTGAGCTTTGAATTTGAAGCAACACAAGAAAACACCCACTATCAACAATAAAGTTTACAAATCAAATGAAATCACACATTGTCAAAAGTTTATAGTACAAAAGGTTGATTGTGTAATAGATAAAATATTAATAATCTATTGGTGTAGGTGGAGGATGCAGTGAGGTGCCTGAGGTTGTGCAGTGCCAGGACAGAAGATGTGATAATAAAGGGACAGGTGAGTGCCAGAGTAATAGTTTAAGGTAATCAGTGCCATAGGGGAAGATAGCTCAGTGCCAGAGTAACAGTTGAAGGGGAGTGCCACAGGGGAAGCTAGATCAGTGCCAGAGTAATAGTTTAAGGTAATCAGTGCCACAGGGGAAGATAGCTCAGTGCCAGAGTAACAGTTGAAGGGGAGTGCCACAGGGGAAGCTAGATCAGTACCAGAGTAATAATATAAAATAATCAGTGCCACAGGGGAAGATAGGTCAGTGCCATATAGGGGGAAAGTACATATAAGCTAGTGTGTACAGTCACGAGATGGGTGCGAATTTATGCTACTAGTTAACTGTATCGTCTCTGGTGTCTATCTCACCAGGTGTACCGTATCATCCAGTACCTCAGAGCCATTGGGAAGGTGAACTTTCATGGATGGTTCTCCCTGACCCATGGTACAATGGTCACGGTGAGTAAACGCCAATATTTTAATTGATGAAACGCTAAACAAACACAATACAATACATAGTCCAATGGTGTTGTTTATTTATTGATTATTGTTTATTGTTTATTTATTTATTTTAACGGGTGTACAATTATTGAATTCCAACAACACCATGTACAGTCGACCTTAGGAATTCGTATACATATTAATTTTCTAACACCAAACATTTATATTAATTTTTTATGGTTAATATTTGAATCAGTCATCAAATCAATTCCTACAGTCAGTATGTGTAAAAAATAAATATCCTTATTATTAACCAGTGCTCTGTGTAAGAATTCCTGAGGCCGACTGTACATGATCACAATAATTAAGTCAGTCCTGTAAGAAAGTGAGGTAATTAATGTGTGTGTGTTTGTGTGTTGTTTGTTTCAGTTGTGTAGCCTAGTGGTGACATACTTAGTGGTGATGCTACAGGTGGCATGAACAACTTATTAACTACCTGTTTATACTACTACTACTACTACTACTACTACTACTACTGTACTACTACTACTACTACTACTACTACTACTACTACTACTGTACTACTACCATCACCAAATAAAAGCTGGTGCTACACTGCTACTGTACTACTACTACTATCACCTTTACTACCAAAGCTATTACTACTGTACCAGGCTACTATCACAACTACAGCTACTAATACTACCACTACCACTACTACATGGCTTTACCACCATCACTACCACCACTACTAACTACTGCTACTTACTACTATACTATGGTTCTACCACTATCACCACCACCACTATATAACTATACCATATTATTACCTTTCCATGATCAGTAATTCCATCCCTTTCTTTAATTTGTCTCTTTATTTTCCTTCAAGTTACAGGATCTTTTCAGCAGGCCTATTATTATCTTATTCTTAATTAATTTGTGTTTATAATTATCATCAATAATTTTTAACCAGCCCTTCTCTTCTCTTCTGTCATTCATTCTGCGACTATAAGATTTAAATTGATGTAAAATAAGCACGGTTTTAAATTATATCTCTTTTCATCTCAATTGGTTTGTGTGTTTATGTTTTATCAATATTTTACCAGCCCTTCTCTTGGTAAAAGTACCGAAGTGCACCTTACTGTATAATAGATATTTTACTGTCATTACCCACTATTTTGGACCATTCTAAGACACTTTTCTTCTATGGTTTTTCTTCCTCAAATAACAGTAAAATATTTAGGTATAATCCTGCGTACCGGGAGTAACTGTATTTATACATATTTCACTTATAATGCAATACTTTTATGGTGAACTTGTAGTTTTAATATCAATCGACCTATATAGCCTAGCTGTTGGGCTTCTGTACAGTCGGCAAAAAAATTATTGGAACCACCCCTATATGTATGTTTTATGATTAATTTCAACATAAGGTGGTTCCAATACTTTTTGTCGCCTGTACTATACATACATTATTATGTGTTGTCAGTGTAATGTTGACCTTCCAATCAATTTAATCACTCAGACAGTTTCATAAAAGGCTTGTCTAATATATATACATTTATATATATATATACATTATATACATTAGAGAATTGTATGTATGTATGTATGTACAGTTGTGGACAATAATAATCATTCACACTGGGTAAATTAATTGACTATTATTGTATGTGTCCATGCAGTATGAATTAATTATGTGTTAATTATATACGTCCATTAATTGTATTGTGTGTGTGTGTGGCTTTAGTCATTTTGTTGCATTATTTAAATACAGTATTTATATTTTAATATTAATAAACTTGGACATTGATATCGTAGTGTCATTTATCTATTTATTTGACCTGTTATAATTATGCCTATATTCGATAGCTGCTGGTGTAGATGGTCACTGTTCTTCTAAGTCCATCAATAGTGGTGTTCCTCAGGGTTCTGTTCTATAACCCACCCACTCTATTTCTCCTTTTCATTAATGATCTTCTCAGCTGTACCTCTTCCGGCTCCTATCCACTCCTATGCTGATGATTCCACTATCTAGTTTGACAACCGGCCATCCCAGCAGCTCCTCTCCACATCACGTAATAATGTAGTAGCACGCCTCACTTCTGCCAGATCTTTCCCTCATCTCCAACAAGAGCAGAGAGAACATTGTGGTTTTTAATGCCTCTAAAACACAGTTCTTTCAACTCGTACTAATCTTCCAAATGAGTGAAATGACTATCCCCTCTCCTTCATCATCCACAACTTGATCTTTCTCCCTCCCTAAATATTCTTTGGAGTCTCTCTCTTGGAAGATATCATATTACTTCTCTAGAGCTAAAACAGCCTCAAAGAAGTTGGGTGTACTATCACTGCTATGCAGATTCTGTGAATACTTCATCCCCACACAGATACTGATCAGGTTTCTGGACGACAGCCCACCCAACCCATCACGAGGCCACACACATTTCGAACCAATGGAGGCAGCTTTGGGTCACTTTGGGTGGGCTGTCGTCCAGAAAACACCGGTTCCAGATCTCGGGCTTTGACTAATTTATAATAAGGTGGGCTAAAGATTGTGGATTATAATTATATGACTGTACTACGCAGATGAGAACAATAATTACTCAATAAGCCTTTAGTCCATCTATAGATTATAGAAAAAAACATTAATTTGTTGATTTGATTATTCATTATTGCTTGATGAAGAGGATTAATTATATACAGAGTTTCTATAATTTTATATTATTAGAAGGACACAGCAGAATAAGGAAAAAAACAAGGAAAAGTGCCGTTGAAAACATAAAAACAACAGTAACCAACACACACAAATTCTGAAAAGACCAACAAGAAGAACACACTGTCACACACACACCAACATTCTGAAAAGACCAACAAACACACACACACACACAAAATGGTATTACAACACCTACAAAAACTTGCCAACAAGCACATTATTCTAGCCAGCTCATCCCCTCGTCGAAAAGAAATATTGGATAAATTGGTATGTATAATATTTCCAAGTTTCAACATTAATAATTATATTTCCAAGTTTCGTCAACATTATTAATTATATTTCCAAGTTTTAACACGTGTATAAATTGGTATGTATAATATTTCCAAGTTTTAACATGTGTGTATATTGGTATGTATAATATTTCCAAGTTTTAACACGTGTATAAATTGGTATGTATAATATATCCAAGTTTTAACACGTGTATAAATTATATAAGTTAGTTAAAGTTAAGGTGAATTTACGGTAAATATTGAAAGAATTGCCGTTATTGCGTATGGTTTATCTACCTTCATTACCCACTTATTTAGAATATTCTAAGAATATTTTCGGTAAATTTACAGAAAACCTGGGTTCACTATATTGTATATATTAGTATCATTACCCACTATTTTGGACCATTCTAAGACACTTTTCATCTATGGTGTTTCTCTCGGAAATGCCCCGTTTACAAACATAATTTGGAAACTATATAGTCTGACCTAACCTAACCTAGACCACAGCAGACTACCGGGACCTAACCTGGGCAAATTACCAGGACCTAACCTGTACAAACTACCTGATATAACCAGTGTAAACTATCATAAAGTGACCTGGGCAAATTTCCAGGACCTAACCTAATGTGGTAATACTGCTCAAGCCTAGCCAAAAACCCAGTTATTTTGTAATAATACCCTATTTTTTTCTATGGCATTTCCTCCACAAATGCCTCATTTATCTTGACCTAACCTAGACCACAGCAGTCTACTGGGACCTAACCTGGGCAGACTACTGGGAAATAACAGTGGTAAAGGACATCAAATGACTGGGGCAAAATACGGTAATTCTGCATAAAAGGTTCACCTGGATTGTTCCCACATTTTATACATTTTCATGCATATTTTTACTTGTTCTATTGATTGTTACCCATAATATTTAGAGGAGATAACTTTTTTTACCCTTACTTGACATAACCTAACCAAACCAGGACCAAGGCAGACTACCGGGACCTAACCTGGGCAGACTATAGGGACTGTCCAATGTTTACAATGACAGGAAAACACTGAACTTAGGCTCTGGAGAGCTGAAATTTTCTATATGCTATTATACCAAAAATAAGTGCAACCTCCTCTTAAATTCATTACACATGAACATATTACATTGTCCCCTTGTGAAATATACACAAATTGTAAATGTTAGCCACGTGGACCTTTTATGCAAATATACCCAAAATACTGGAACCTAGCCGGATCTGGCAACACTGCTACAAAACGGTAATTCTTTCAATATATAGGTAAATTTACAGAAATACTGGGTTCACTATATTGTATATTTTAGTATAATTACCCACTATTTTGGACCATTCTAAGACACTTTTCATCTGTGGTGTTTCTCTCGGAGATGCCCCGTTTTACAAACATGATTTAGAAGTTAGTCTGACCTGACCTGACCTAACCTAACCTAACCTAAGCTAGACTACCGTTTCCTAAGCTGGGCAAACTACCGGGATGTAACCGGTGTAAACTATCATAAAGTGACCAGGGCAAATTCCTGGGACCTAGCCTGGTGTGGTAACACTGCACGGCCCTAGCCAAGAAATTTAAGGCAGTATTAAGCTTGAAATTGGATTTATATAATATCTGTTTGAAATGTTTGCCATATACAGTTGTTGTTGTTAAAGTTCCTCAAGCTGTTTGGCCGAGCAGCCCCGAGCTCCTGAGGAAGGCCATGGCCTGAACCGGGCTTTCTCACAGTGCCCTCAGATACAGTATTATATAGCAGTATAGATTGTTAAGTTACTGACGGAATAAAGGTGGGATGAACCAATAAAGAGGCTGCAAAAATTGGCATCAATTTAATCGACCATTTGTCAGTGGAGTTCAGTCATAATAATATATGGCAATAGTATCAGCTTGAAATGATAATAAATTTTGTAATAATGTACAGTTGTACAGTAGATGTACATACAGTATTCCATACTTAAGGGGGTAATACAGTGTAGGTATATCTGGAGTAACTGATTCCTCTAAAATAATACAACCAACAGGCCAATATTATTATCCATTTTCTGCTTCTGGTTCCTGACATACAGTACCGTACTTTGGAGGAATGTACAGTTTACTCTAATGTACCAAAAGTGTATCATCCCCTTAAGTTGTATAATTTCCTTGTTTCCTTTTGATGTTATGGTCATTTCATGTACTGTACATTGTAATTTCAGGGCATAAACATAATGGTAGTTCCATCCAAGTTTGAGGAAAATTTGGACCCCCAGAACTTCAAACACCCGAGTGAATTTGTGATTGCAACTGCACAAGGAAAAGCTAAAGAGGTTGGTTACACATGTTATATTTTACCAGATAAACCTGAGATTATAATTTAATCACTTTGGCTATGACTCTCTTAGATGACTTAAAATATTACCATTTCAAAGGTGAGGACTAGTGGCTGCCACAAACCTTATTGGAAGGATTGATGTAATATCCCTCCTGTTACCACAGTAATGCTGTGTGGCCTATATTGAAGGAGAAGGTGACTGTTTCCTGAGGCCTGTCCTCTGGTTTGTTGGTATTTTGCTTTTGGACAGATTGGCTACATGTTCCAATAAAGGTGCAAAAAGTGTGAAAATTTTAGCTTAACTAAAATGAGATGTGTTATTATTGGAACTTTAACTTTTGTTTTTTGCTGTACTACCAAATGTCTTACAGGTTGCCAAGAGGTTGAGTGGATCTGCTTCAATGCCACACCCAGATCTAGTCATTGGAGCAGACACTTGTATCAGTTTTGAGAATCGAGTGTTTGGCAAACCAAGAGATCGCCAGGATGCCCACCTCACTCTCAGTAAGTAAGTACATTACAGTGCACATTGCATCCACTTTGTACACAGTATTTTTGTATCATGGTATATCTCATATGGGCAGACCCAATATTTTTTTCATAATGGTATGACATGGGAATGTGTTCTTTGTCTTCATATCTTTGGTATTGTTGGCTGCAAAAATGTGTACACATGCTGTTGTTTTCAAGGGCTTACAACATAAAGTGCTGTAACTGCAATACAATATTATTATCAGGTTTGTTGTTTTGTGCAGTCATTGAATCACTGTAGACCATTCATTGAAGTGTTTCCTATATAATTGCCTCTTTTTCCATATAGCCTGTGTAAAAATTCCTGTGGCCAGCTGTACCTCCCAAGGTGTGTAAATATCCTTCAGTACAAGGATCAGTATGTCAGCATAAATACTACCTGTGGAGAGTCAAAGACCTCCACAACATGACGTCAATTGCCTTGTCACTCAGACAACATTCCTCATACCGGTACCCATTTTACCCAGACCAGCTGGTGAGGTAACACCATGCTATCTATAACCTCAGTGGGTTAGTTTCATGGCCTGAAATGCTTAGTTGGTCAAATGATTTCTACCATTTTCAATTTTCTACAATAATGTTTTGATGCCTGACAGGTTGAGTGGGAGGAATCATGAGGTGCTGACTGGTGTGTGCCTGATGATATGGGATGGGAAGGTTTGGACTGAGACCACTTTCTCTGAATGTACCAAAGTCAAGTTTGGCCAGCTATCCAAGGAGGAGATCGCTGCATATGTTGATACAGGAGAACCAATGTAAGTATGGTGAACATGGTGGTTTCAATCATATGAAATATTGAATGCAGTATTACAGACCTAGGGCAGTGATTTTCATCCTAAATAAAATGTACGTTACTTTCATCCATTTTCCATCTTTACTACAACTTATGTAGGCATTTTGAATGGAAGTGGATAAGAGCCATTACTAGTTTCATTTCATTATTAAGGACAGCAAGTGGGTTCCTTGCATTTAGACCTCATCATCCTAAAAGTAAAGTTACTTAGCACCCAATGGGATAAATGTACCAGTACCAGGGAAAGGAAGCTATTGTTTGGAATGGCAGTGGTGTGAAAGTACTGGATATTAATCACTGGTTATTGGGAAGGGATGAGCATCATCCATCTGGGTTGTAACATGAATTCATGTATTCAATTATAAAATTCACATTATTGTCCAGTATATCATATTATAGTGCAGACTCCACTCCATTCACCACTATTATCTACCCTATTCTTAATGTATGATTGCATCCTCACACATACCCACTTTCTCATCAGGGACAAAGCTGGAGGCTATGGAATCCAGGGACTTGGAGGGACACTAGTGGAGGGTATAACAGGTGACTACTACAATGTGGTGGGTTTCCCACTCCACCGCTTTTGTCATCACCTCTCTCGCATCATTGCTGACACTCTACCTCTGGGAGAAGAGGCCTAAACACTTTGGTTGTCATCAACCTACAAGGCAGTAGTGAACGTATGCCTCTCCCACGTGGAAACCACCGAGTTCCCTACTGCATCAGAAGACTACAACAGCGGTGAGTCAGTTCCCAATTATCAGTCTCATTGACAGGTGTATAATATTCACACAGTGTTCTGCACCAAGGTGTATCACTTCATACTCTTTTGTTTGCTTAAATTATCAAGGCTATGTAGTCAGAAAATTGGAGGTTAGTGAGTCCTTCAAATATTGTCACGAAACACCAATTATATGGAAGGAGCTTGTTTCATGGCATAGTCTAGGCTCAAGAGGAATCAGAAGCCTCCAATTTTCATACACGAACACAGGGTCCTTAATGACTTATTAAAATAAAAACTCAGGAGACTATTTATTTTAAACTTTGTACAAACTCCTTATTTTGTTAAAACTTTTGGGAGGATGCATGGCATCAGTAATGCTAAGAAGCTGAATACTGTTATGTTGCCAGGATAGATGTAGTGTGGTGAGAAATGTTCATTTGGTAACACTGTAGACTGCAGAGTGGGACACCGGTCTTGCTACATGTATATTTCTTGTGATTTGAGCATCCAGGTGCACCACAAAGCTTCACACTTGGTTTTTCTCTGCAAGAAGAAAACAATATTTACTCATTACATTTTCATATACTGAATGTACAGTCACCATTAGAAATTCATACTATGCAAACGAGAGCTCACTTACAAGTTATTAGGTAGTGAATATCTACAGAAAATTGCAAAATTAAAATTAATCATACCATTTGCAACAGTGAAGCACATGACCTAATATATCTAATACTGTATCAACTTTTCAGTTCATGTGGATTTCAATAAGATCGAACGGTTTCCTGACACTTCACAGCAAGCAAGAAAGCATCAGAATAATGAAGGCCACCACAGCTTTAAGAACAATAATGCAGTGATGACAGGGAGGCAACAGGGGCAGAAAACAGAAGTAGAGACAGAGTACCCAATGAAATGGGTGTTGCTCCCTCCTTCAAGCCAACAAATTTCTCAGCTCGCCCCCTCCCACAAGTTTTAGCATCCAAGTCATTCCATGGACTTTCAAGTTAAACTGGGTTGCCAGCCCTACCATACACACTCTTGTAAACCTCTTCCACTCTTGCCTATCAAGCACCAGTTCTTTTGCTTAACACCACACCTTCAAGATGCAGTATTTCTCACCCTATCCATTCTATGACTTCTCCAAACACTTCTCAGCACATCCACCTAGACTCCTCTTACTCCAAGGTTTTCAAGTAACACTCCTTCCTGTAATCCTTGTGCAGCCACTGTACTTAACTCTATTTCTAATCAGTACCTTCATCTAAGCACTCACTGAAGTACTGTCATCTTGCCCACCCCAAACCAACTCCCAGATGCACATCAGTACTCAAATCATTTACCACTCCAATTACAATCGGTTTTAGAGGCCATGTCACCTCGATTTTTTAGCATAATTCTGTAACTAATATTTTGATCAGTATGATAATTTGTCACTGCATATTTCACACCCTGAGCTAATTTTTTGGTATGAATTATAATTAACTTGTCTCCAAGAAGTGGGAAGTGGAACTTTTATCTGATATGAAAGACAAGGATACATACAATTTGTGTGCGAATGTGATGCACCTGTGACAGGCAGGCTCCAACCAACCTCCCCCATAAATATTCACATACAGTACTCCCGTATAAAGCCAAAAAATAATGCAGGGTGTGAATTTAGATTGGCAAAATTATTCTGATCCCAATGTGGGTTACAGAGTTATTCCCCAAATACGAGGTGACATGATCTCTGAAACTAATAGCCACTCAAGAACAACACTCAGTTGCCTGCTATAACTAGGAGCCTTACCTCTCACATCGGGCCTCTAATGGGAAGGCAAAAGAGGTGGGGATGGATATGCTAAGCATCTCCTGGCTGATGACGTAAGAGTACATCGGGATTTCTTTCTTGTTAGATTTGTGTCGGCTGATCTTCCCTACCTTGGAGTCCTGTTTTTTGAGAAGGCGGTCTACTGTTTTCTTCTGCAATGTTGGATTAATTTCATTAGCTATATTATTCATTTTCTGTTAGTTTATACTAAAGAGTGAGGATTATAAGAATGTCTATATCAGAGTTAATCAATTAAATTATTTGTTTATATCTACAATCACACTACATTCTTGTGTGGATGAAAAAAAAAATTCAGAGTACAGGTAACTCTTGTTTTACATGAATATTGAGTTCCTGAAAAGGTGGTGTTAATAAAAACATGTGAAACAAATACTGGTGCATGTTATTATGAAGAGAAAATGAAAATTGATAATTTGTTTGGATTTTAAACTTCATGTTAATAATAAAAATAAATGCAAAATGAGTTACCTTTGCAAAATTATAAATAAATAATAAATAAGTAGAGCTAGTCTTTCATTTACATTGACTAATTTTTGCAGGCAGTCTGAAACCCAAACAGGCAACCAATTAACCCCTCTTTTAAAACTGCATTTCTCCAGGTATATCTAATCTAAAGATAGTGACAGTATCCACAAAAACTGTTTGATAATACTGCAAATTTCTTCCATCACCTGCCAGTGTGGGGCAAAACAGTATATCATCTTGTTGACAGTAGTTTACCAAAATTTGTCAATATGGTATATATATAAAAAAACATACCTTATCTTCTTCCCTCTTCTCTTGTGCTTGCTCTCTCCTTTTCTGAGTCTTGATAGCTTTTTTGGCCAACATTTCTTTGGTCACCACTTTCTCCTTGAAACCTGGAACAGAAGTGGTTTACATGTAGAATTCTTACACTACAAGTAAAGCATCTTTACAATAGTAATCGTTATAAGTATTACATTCAGTTATTTTCACTACAGTAATTAAATTCTGTTGTAAGCATAATGTATATCAACTGCATACATCAATGTATCAGTTTTGAAGTAAACCACCTTTCTTAACCCAAACCATTTCCATTCTTTGTTTCAGTAAGCTTGTCTTAACACTTTTAAAATTATGTGATTAATGTCAACAAAACGGACTAAACTAAAAAAAAAAAAAAAAAAAAAAAAAAAAAGAGAGGCTGCTATATAATAAATAAATGCCTAAAAATTAAGTGACTTACTAAACAGTGTCAATACACAGATACCCCTCAATCTAACACTTGGAAGGATTTTATGGCTACAATTCTCCTTAGTGCAGGTACTATGGAAGACTTCAATGGATGAATGGAGTGAGAGACAAACAAATATATAATAAGTTGAATACATAACATGAACTGGAGATTTACCTGATGGCAGTGAGAGAAGTGGCTCAGCTGGAATTACTGGGAAGGCATCATCAGCTGCCCCTTCCCCTCTCTTCTCCTTTTCCATCATCGCCCTCTGTCGTGCCGTCATCAGCCGGGGATTTTTCATCCTCTTCAGCTCGTCATCCACCTGTGGAACATAATTATAACTAATATACTTTCCTTCACGTATCATACATTATGACTACACACTAAATAATTTCACCATCCGTATGTTGAGGTAGCATGCACTTCCTTCATGTTTCATACATTATGACTACACACTAAATAATTTCACCATCCATATGTTGAGGTAGCATGCACTGTCACTATCTGGCATCACCAAAATGTTAATGTTAAAATCACATACATATTCAGTGATAGTTATATTTTACAAGTGCAAGGTTGGCTTATACATAAAAGTTGAAGAACTATAGGCCCCTGTCATATAATGGCATTTTACATACTGTACTGTACAAGTAATTGAAGGTAATTGATATTTCAATAAATGCTACAACTACTATATATATATACAGTACGCCCAAACTCAAGAGATAAGAAAAATACATTTCCACATGGGAGTGACAATACCTCCTCTAGCTTGCCAGACTCAATAGCATCCAGCCAGCGCTCTTCCTCACTGTCTGTGTCATCCTCTCCTTTCCCTTCTTTCTTTTTGCTACTTTTCTTGCTACCCGATCCCTTGGTTTTGTCCCCTTTTACTTTCATGGACTTGGGAGTGCTTCTGAAAGTTTATGAAAATATTATTATTAATGAAGCTAAAAGGTGTATGCAAGAGAGAAGAGTTGAAAAGATGAGACCAGCAATGGTTCACAACAAGGTGGTTATGAAGCAATCTATTCACTGCCACCCCAACTAAGATCACAATAATCAGCAACAAGTACAGGTAGTTAAACAGACCGGCAGAAGAGACAACTGCAGCATTTACGCACTTAGAAATGTGATAATTTAAAATACATATGAAATCCACAAATGAGAAAATAATAAATGTAACATACGGTTTTTCAGGAGAGTTGTCGGCAATTTTGATCTTGAGTTTGAGTCCAGGGGCCGGGGAATCCACCTCATCATCCACCGAGATATCCATGTCCTCCACATCCTCCACGTTAATGATCCGCTCAACCTCCTCCTTTTTGGACGACTTCTTGTGTTTGTGTTTCTTGCTCTTTTTTACTGTGTCTGTGTGTGCGTCTGAAAAATAATACACAGCATGAGTTATGAAATATTGATCTTGCCTCATAAGGCAGTACCGTACTGTAAATAGCAATATGAACTACAACATAATAAACAGTACTGTACCTGGATTTTAATATTAAAACCTGCCTATTCCCCCAGCTATAATTCTGGAATGTAGCTTCAATTGCATGAAGACAAATCTTATGGAAACATTTGTTCGCTGAGTATTACCAACGTGTATGTTATGAGCATTAGAAGTTATTATAATATTTAATAATACTAAGTGAAGTCCTGCGGAGCTGAGCCTAGAATAGCCTCCAAACAAGAAAACAATCAATTACACACAATCCTGCTTAGACATATGAAACAAAACTGGACATGATTCTGGACTTTTTAAATTCTATGTTTATTTCACAAGTGAAGACCAATTCAAACTTTACCTTCAATTCTCACTTTAGGGAATAAAAAATAATGTTACACTTTATGACTCACCTTGTTTGACAGTGTGAGCCTCTGATGATATTTTATGAGATTGGTCCTGTGGTACTTCCTTTTCTTTTTTCTTGCCCATTGTCCTTGTGTCCTTCCTTGCTTTAACTTTAGATAGAGTACCGGTAATTATCCTTTCTCTTCCTCTTTGTAGACAAGTGTTACTGTCTCTTGTAGCTGAAAGTAAATACAATACTTATGAAGCTTCTACCATACACTGTATTCTTTCCTCTATGAGTTTTGGGTATTATTACAGAATAACTGGGGTTTTGGCTAGGTCCCGGGAATTTGCCCCAGTCACTTTATGATAGTTTACACGGGTTACAACCGGTAGTTTGCCCAGGTTAGGTCCGGTAGTTTGCCCAGGTTAGGTCCCGGTAGTTTGCCCAGGTTAGGTCCCGGTAGTCTACTGTGGTCTAGGTTAGGCTAGGTCAGACTAGTTTCCAAATTATGTTTGTAAATACCATAACGTTAGATGAAAAGTGTCTTAGAATGGTCCAAACTAGTGGGTAATGATACTAAAATATACAATATAGTGAACCCAGTTATTCTGTAAATTTACCGGTAATAGTCTAGTGTTGGACCAATAAAATGTGATGGCCTTGAATAATATATGCGTTCAAACCAGATTATGGTCCGACATAGACTAAGTTACATATTACCAATTTACCATAGGTTGTTTTTTTCATATATTTATCTATTCATTTTGACAAGCCTACTCATAATTATACAGAGAAAGGAAAAAAACGAATTAACCAAAATCCTAGTAATGTTTATCTTCAATCTTCAAGAGAAGTGATTCCCAAACTTTGAGAAATCCTGCATTCCTCAGATATATACTGTATTATTAATCACGTACCCCAATGTTTTTATAACTCAATAAAATATGTCAAAGATAAGCAAAAGTGTTTATATTTTTAATTAAGTCTTCTTCTTCCTTCTCCCGTATACCACCAGAAACAATTGTACTCCAAAATTACAACGAATAAACAACAATATTAAATAATTATACATAAATTGTCTAACCTGTTTATAGTTTGTGCCTGTCACTTGTGGCTGCAGTGTTGCCAGATGTTTGTCTAAATTTCCCCAACTTCAACATCAAAATTTCCCTTTTTACCTCGATAGTAATTCCCTGTTTACTCTTTTGGGTATTTCGTCTGGTAGAAATGTCCTCGTTTACACTTGAACAATCTTTATATAATTTTCCGGGGTGGTCTTTAAAATGTCCTAAAACAGAGAAATTTCCTTGCACCTGGCAACACTGGCTCTATGGCTGGGGAAATATTGTTGTTGAATGTCTTGACTCGTGGGTTTTCAACGGGACCTCCAGTTTATGTTTGATAAATCGCTTTAATTTAAACTCGTCTTCTAAAGCTTGCTATCCTTTCCCTCTATTACAGTATTTTTTTAAGGAGCATGTAAACCCAGCTATAGTGATGCAATAAAAAATAAAAACATATTTTAAGAACAGTTTATTGTGACATATTATGGTCTGAACTTAAAGATCAAACATCAATCCTTGTTGTTTCATTCAGTTGTAATGACTTGATGTTGACAAGCAAAGATAGGACATTCTGATGGTGCAAAGATTTCATCTGTACTTTGAGGAAAAAACATTCTCACATGTATATTACTGTCAAGACTAGAACTGAATCATTGATAAATAAATATGGCATGCTTCTTTACCCATGACAGGCTGAGGAGAAATCCTACCATTCACACATTAAACACAAGGAAATACACATTGAATATTTGTTCTAGACATGTGCCAATACCAAGATGTACAGTAGGCTGATACTGATATTCTGTATTATCCAATGACCAATACCTAGCAGATACTGAGTTATTTTTATAAACATTTTTATTTGTAATTATAACAAGCATAAAGTTACTCTTATCTTAATGTTACTAATAGAAGTTAAAGATAAACTTTACTAGGTGACAATAGCAGTGAAAATAAACGAAATTTATTGTGTCAAATTGTTGCACAGGATGTCCAAAAATTATCTGAACAACTTTACATGTTCATTAAATAGGATATTTCAAGAAAATTTGTGGACACCCTGTCCTGTAGTATTGTGTATATATTTATGACCGCATATCCAGTCTCCACCTGATTGTTTATAGCTCAGGAGGACAATATCTGAGTACAGTATATCAACTACCACATATACCAATAATATTGGCACATTTCTATTATTAACCTAACAAATCAATGCATGGGTGACTGGCAGATTTCCCTGTGGTAAAGATTGCATGTTATTATCCCAAGCCATTCAACACTAAACCTGATAACTTTGATATATTAATCCACATGATTGGCCAAGTACTACATGCATTCTGATGCTAATCAGAAAAAAATAAATCACTCATCAAAAATTATTCACTAAAAGACATCACAAACCTTTACCACTGCCTGTCACCCACACATCAGTCATAGTCTCTGCATCACTTTATCTTACCAACAAACAAACATTCAACTATACTTTGTTATATTAGATACAGTATATATATCTCATATCTTAAAACTAGTTTCCAATGATAATACACTCCCAGAACTGTATTCTTGATTGCATAATCCTATAAAGTATTCACATCTTTAACATTCAATGATGAGCCAAAAGTAATATTAATTGACCTAAATATGTACCTATTCACTTTTCATACATCCTTCATTTATTTTGTGATTACAAAATATTTGTTTTATGACAAAACTCAATAAATATTTTCAAACATCATAATTTTACTGTAAGCCACAAAAACAGAAGCCTTATTACACAGTTAAATATGGTAACTATATGGATTAAAAGATGAACAGAGACGTTATACAAGTGTATTTACAATTTATGGAAGAGTTAAACGGTGCTCACCCCCTATGCCTAGGAAAGAATGATGCCACCATGTGAAAACTCCATTTGGATAGCAGGTTCCTGGAAGGCGAGCCAGTCCGAGGCATGAGTTGGAAGGATACCCATACTGTGACATTTGTAGAGAGCAAGTCCAACATTCACCAAGTTGCCCAGCAAGTAGATAAGTTTCTGCAAGATTTTTTTTATTATTATTAATTTTAAGACTGTAGCATATACTCTTAAAAAAAAAAAAATTATCTGGGCAATGCCAAGTACATTTCCTAGTGTAATATTAAAAGTGAAGATATATTACCTGTAGGCCAGCATGGTTTCCTTCTATAGTCTTGAAGGTGGCATTGGTAGCCCAGAGTGCCTTGATGGGTCGCAGCAACATCATTCCTACCATCATTATTGGGAATATACTGATACTACTCCCAGCCATAAACATCAAGAACAGGTTCATAGGTACCTGTAAACATAACCATGGTTAGTAAAGGGCACCCATAAATATTACTGGTAATGCAATACAGAATTATGTATGAGAATTATTTATACAACAAGCACTGGGCTTCGCTCACCACGGCTGCACTGTGGGTGCTTTTGCCTGCAGCGCTGCTCGCTTCGCTGTAACAAACTTTACAAATCTAATACATTGTACTATACATACCGACTTAAGAGGACTGAGTGCTGTATCCCAGGCCTTTTTAATCACAAGCTTTGGATCGCCCTGCCTGCTGGCCTCGGCATGTCCCTGACTGAAGGAGCTGCGGTATCCAGGTGGAGCAGGCAAGTTGTCCCCACCACGATCACCTCGTCGCCCTGCTAGATCCAGTGCCCATTTCCTTCGGTGCCCAATGGAACGGTTGGCCATCACTGGTGCTGCAATGGCTATAGTATTAACATGAAATATACAGATGCTGACTTATACTTATTACCAAATTTTTACAATATAGTTACTATGTAATGCGAGGTTACATGTAGTGAAGATGTCAGCTATCTTCACTTTGGGGTCAATGGCATATGAAGTTCTACATTTAACCTGGAATACTGTATTTTCAATGGTATACAGTACATATAGGTTGCCGCTACAACTACTGTACTCACATATTTTAGTGATATTTTTATGATAGTACAAACTTGATTTACCAGCTGGTGTTTTTAATTGTAGAGAAACTGTCATTTGGATTTTACTTATCAAGCAGATAAATAATTTAGGCATAATCATAATAACAATTTTTTCTTTGGAACTTTTAAAAACTATATTTAGTTTAAAACATACATTTGACACATCATCACGACCTACTGCACATTTTGTTCCACCTACCATAAGCATAATTACGGTAACTTCATCACGACTAATTTCTCTAACCACCTAAGTTACCATAAAAAAACAATAAGACCTAACAATAAAGTTTACCATTACACATCAAGAGAGCGGCAATTGGAGCCCACGAAGCAGGTGAGAAGGAGGAGGAGGAGGAGGGCTGGTGGGTGTATTAATGTGAGATAAAGTGACATTAGAGGCCTGCATAATAAAACATCAACATAAAATCGCCTGCAGAGTTCTCGTCA
This sequence comes from Petrolisthes manimaculis, assembly GCA_034508575.1. Taxonomy (NCBI): domain Eukaryota; kingdom Metazoa; phylum Arthropoda; class Malacostraca; order Decapoda; family Porcellanidae; genus Petrolisthes; species Petrolisthes manimaculis. The sequence continues at coordinate 16,601 of JAWZYT010003161.1, read as the reverse complement.
TGAATAACTGCTAGATTATGTAGGTAAAGTTAGGTCAGTCTACAGAAGATGAAACACTGACCCATTTAGGTCATGGTTTGTCATCACTTCAAAATACAATGGCAAATATGATAATTCATGTGTTTCTCCTCGCCCTAAACTCCTGATTTTCTTCCCCAGTGTCCGGCTCATATATCAAACTCCGTAATCCTAATCATTTGGCCTCAAATAGGGTTTTGATTGGCACAACTTCTGGGGTTTGGATTTGGTTACATAAGGTTAAAGTTTAAGGTTCACTCATTCATCAAGATTGAATAGTTTGCTGTGGTCTAGGTTAGGTTAACTTAGGTCAGGTAAAGTCAGGATAATTTAAGAATGCCCCATTTGAAATGGGGCATTTGTGGAGGAAATGCCATAGAAGAAAATAGTCTTAGAATGGTCTAAGTAAGTGGGTAATGAAGGTAGAAAAACTGTATGCGATAACGGCAATTCCTTCAATATTTACCGTCTGCTGTGGTCTAGGTTAGGTTAGGTCAGACTAATTTCATAATGCCCCATTTGAATATCTTGGAAATTGTCCAAATTGTATAGTATAAATAAGTGGGTAATGAAGGTAGAAAAACCGTAAGCAATAATGGTAATTATTTCAATATTTACCAAAATAAGGCAACTCGTGATGTTGTCATTCTTTATGTCCAAATGTTGTCTTTTATATTATGTCTATAGGCCTATACGTCTATGTCATAATAAAGATGATAATATAGTACCCTAAGGTTAATATATAAAACAATAAACTTACTAAATTGGTGAAATTATTGGCTACCAGACGTCACTCCCTTGACACTGTTATTGTCGTTGTTGTTGTTGTATTAAAAAAAAGTGGGTTGAAAATACCCTAGATATAGCACAAATTTCCTTAGATACTGAACTAAGTGACTATTTCAGCATATTTTTAAAACACACGATATTTCTACATGAAATTATAATAGTTTTGGTTACCATAGTTTTTGTACAACAACGCATTTTTCTTTTACGAAGACCCATGAAATAACGAAAGAAATCGATAAATAATTCCTTGGATTGTCAAAACTTTACTTTAAAAAGCCCCAAATTACGCTAGTCTAGGGTAATATCTTAGGAAGGAGAACTCTGGTGTCGGTGAACAGAATATGAATGCTACACTACGGATGTTTTTCTACGGCCCTCAATAATGTTTTCTCATTTCATATTTATTGTTACCGGTTGTTTGTCATTTCTTTACGTAATTCTTGAAAAGTGTTTACACAAGTTTTCCTCAACACATAATTATCACTGGAGAGACTGTCGAGATTACAAACTTTACTGTGAAATTTCACCATGAAAATCCTCCTTAGATCTGGAAGGCACTGTAGATCGAGTAAAGTGACAGAAGTGTGATCGCAGGCAGTCCTACCCATCACACAGGACTATAAACCTAATTACTGTACCAGGAAATGCAGCTGTGAAACATGTCAGTTGTTCTCTTACCAACATCCTGCTAATGTATTGTAATACAGTCGTGGCACATATAGTCCTTAACCAGGGTGAAAGGGGAAGTCTGGTCAAGGACTATGTGCCACGACTGTACATAATGCAACATTTTTCTACTGTAATAATTGAGTTTGTCTCACTTCCCAGTGCACTGTATCTAACAATCTTATAACACATACAGTATATGAAACAATTTTTTTTTAATAACATTAGGAACAGTAGGGATATGATTAGGATTCTATTGTATATACAGTACTCTGTTGTCTGTTATGGAATATAATGGGTTGTAAAAATACATGAACATTTAATCAACTTTACTTACAAGAGTTGTACTATATCTCATTATCAACACCCTATTTCCATTTCTTCAATAGCCCGGGGTGGAAAATGGAATACAGAAAGAAAGGACAGACTACCCCAGGAAATAGGTGACACACTCATCTAACCCCCTTTTCAAGCATACAATCATAAGAATATATAATAATTATATGAAACATAATTCTGATACATATTTTATCTTATCTTTTAACTTTATACCGTATAACTTAAAATGTATTGCAGTACTGAGTATACTAATCATGATGATAAACTCTGAAAGTAAGACTGTGAAGTTGGTATAAATCTACATTATACAATATATGATTTCCTGTATGTTCCAAGGGAAATTAAAAATATTTTCTCATACTATACCTAATCAGTACAGTAAATATGGTACAATCAATCTCTTTTATCATTTTCAAAATGCATAGTGAAACCTAAAGGTGCCAGAGGTGTTCCTTAGAAAATGGTAGTGTTTTAACTGGCGACAGGGTGGGAAGGAAACATACCGGTACAGTATCCTGCATTTTCACTATCCAGTAAATAACATATAACATATACAAATAGAGTTTTACATATTTCAATTCTATTCAACACTAGGGTACAAAGTTAATTTGTTGTCACATCACACAAATATGACAGAACACGGCACATCCCAACTATAAGGAGAGTACATTGAACTCACAATCCCATCTCCCCAGGGCAAGAAGAAAGGTGGTGGTTTGCTGTGGGACTGTTGTCCCTGCAAGTAAATATCTTCCCTCAAGGTTAGTCTCAAGAAAGGGTGATCCAAGAACAGAGTGAAGTATCAACATTACGGATGGATAGAGTTCCATGTTCATCAGTACTGTACGGTTTTTGTCAGGTCCAATTCCAGTGAATATTTTCCATGCCTGACATATATACTATCTGCTGATCTTATATTAACATAATTTCATTCAGTGTTTGCTGAACATACTACAAATCAGTTCATCACTCAAGTACCAGCAACAGGTTTTCCAGTTACCAACTGTACAACCTTTATGATTATTGGTTTCAGTATACAGTAGATATTAAATGTCTTTATTCCTGGTGTCAATTCAATACACCTCTCTACTCATCACTGGAATGGGAAGTTTGTCAGCTACCAAGTGTAAAATTTCTGGTGTCTTCTTCCTCCAGTTAGTAATATCCTTAGCAGTAGTACACCAATGTTCACCATGATGAGGGTCGGCAGCAATACATCGCTTTTCAACCTCATTCTGCTGCTCTTTGGACCCAAATAGGACTTCCATTTTGTAGTACCAAGCCCAAGCATCCCCTAGATCAGGGTCAATTTTGACAGTTTTGTTGAACCACTCTCGGGCCTTATTCTTTTTGCCTTCCATCCAGAACATCTTTGCCACAGTCAATACAACGTGGGCATCATCTTGACATCTTTTGAGGGCATCAACACTACGGCTCTTACGCTGTGCTGGATCCTCCAGAAATATTGCCTGGGCCCACAAGATTCCTGAAGAGGGACACTCTTGTAAGGCACGGGCCATCAGAGCACGACTCACCTCCCGTTGCCCAGCTCTCAGCTCCAGGCGAATAGCAAGTAGCCACAACTCATCATTCATTGGGTTACGCACACGGGACTTTTCCAATGTGGCTCTCGCAGTGACCAGTCTCCCTTGTTTCTCTTCCAGGACTGACAGTAGACGCCAGAGAGGAATGGAGGAGCAACACCGCTTTACTGCATCTCTGTACACCTCCCAAGCATTCTCTAGTTTCCCCTGTTGCTCCATAATTTGACCTTTCATCATCCACAACTTAGCAAAGTCACCAACTTCCTTCAGCCCTTCATCCAGTAGATTACTGGCCACTTCCAGATTGCCAAGAGCCCATTCCAAATGAGCAGACTTCATCATCACCTTGGCTGTGGCTGCCTGGGATCGAGCTTTGGCAAGCAATCGCCGGGCTCGCTCATACTCATTGTTCTCTGATTCCAGTTTGACAGCTGCCAACCAAATCTCTTCTGAGTTGGGATTGGCTTTAAAAGCAAGAGCAAGGATGGAGCGAGCAGCTGGAACATCACCTGCCAGCCATTTTGACTTTGCACCCATGAGCCACAATGTCTCTTCTTGTGGGCAGTGAGTGACAGCCTGTTGCAGCAGTGATTCTAGGGATTCCCTGCTACCATGACTACGTTCAAAATGTGCTGCTGCCAACCACACAGATTTCTTTTTAGGGTACACAGACAAAGCATGACTGTATATTGCCCTGGCACATTCATAGGCTCCTTGACTGGCACAGCTATCAGCATCCTCCATCCAGGCATGCTTTCGATCCTCATCCTCCACTCCATAGCCAACTATATGTTTAATAATAGACTGACACGTGAGGACAGCTCCTGCATGCTCTGCCTCCATTCCATCCTTGATCCAGAAGTCTCGGTTAATGTCTACCATGTTGGCCTTGAGAGTCGAAATGGCACGCTCAATGATCTTTCCTACAAGATCCATTTTGCCATTTGCCTCCTCAAGCTTGGCTGCAGTAATCCAAATCTGTCGGTCTTTGGGGTTGTTCTCACGGGCCTTGTTCAGTACCTTCCTGGCATTCTCGTACACTTCTAGGCGAGCAAGTGCCAACCATAGGTCAACAGATGTGGGACAACATTCCACTGCTCGACTTAGTAAGATTTTGGCATCCTCCTCCTCTTCTAATTCTACAGCTAATTTCCACAACAGCTCAGAGTTGGGGATTTGTTCCAGTGCCTTACGATACACCCGTTTCTTGGCCTTTAGTTCCAGTTCCAAGTCAGCTGCCTTGATCCACAGCCTTGGTGATAAAGGAAGAGTCTGTACAGCCTGGGCAATCACAGCCCGGGCCATATCTGGAGGTTGGAGTCGAGCTGCCTCCAGCCATACATCCTCAGACTTTGGACACATTTCACAACCCTTCATCACCAGATTACGAGCCGACTGAATCTTGCCTGTGACTTCTTCAAGACGGGCAGAGGCAATCCAAGCTGGAGGGTGGTTTGGGTTTGTCTCCCTGACAGATTTTAACAATAGGCGAGCTTTTTTGACATCATTTATGTCCCCACCATATTGGGGAATCATACTCTGTAGGTCAGTAAGGTAGCCTTTGGGGTCAACCACTGTTTGACCTCCAACTGCATCAGACACCTGGTTGAGCCTCATACCCATCAGAGTGTTGCGGGCTTGGCCAATTTTACGTAAATCCAAGTCTCCACTTGGGGTTAGCATACCTGGTGTATTGGTTCCTGGCATCATGGAGGCCAGACCAGAACCAGGGTCAATTGTGGTAACATTCTCTCCTCCCAAGTTATGACTCAGAACACTGTCAGGTAGTGGAGTGAACCTCTCTGCTCTAGGATTTCTCTGTTTACGGTTTCTGGCATCTCCAACCTCTGGTATGGAGCTCCACTCATTATCAGAAACTCCGGCCAACTCTCGTTTTAGGTCAGTAAACATCTGCTGGATCTTGGGTCGCTCTTGGCGGTAATTCTCCAGTTCAGCTTTGAGTCTCGTTTCTCGATACTCCCTCCGCTTCTCGTCCATTCTCTTGTCAATTTCATCATAAATAGCATCAGCTTCCTCATCATCTTTATCGTACGGGTCCTTGCTACACAAAGATCCTCCATATCCATTGAACTGTAGAAGGAAAAATTTGATCTTTAGTAACATTAATTACATAATACTGTACACAGTGTACTGAGAAAAAATGGGTAGAATTAAGCCTCCAACAAAGGTTCTGGTCACCACTGACAGATACAAAATCATTAACTACATCTAGTTAATTTTCACCCAGTTTTAAATGCACTAAAATGAATGTTTGTCTGAGTCTTGACTTCATCTATAAAATGGCTTGGTATCCAGTTAGGGTTGAATGGACACCACACCCTTTACTATGGGCATCCTTCAAACTACAGTGCAGTACTGTATTGTTTCCACAATTATAATTTTTGCAGAGTACATGGTAAATTTTCTCATGTTAGTACATACCAATCTAATATTTTAGTTGAAAAGTTGCTCATAACTCAGAAAGTTAATATCTGGTAATCTGGCCTGATGAAAATGGTATTCAATCAGATACAGTTCTGATATATGTAATTATTGTCAGACAGCCAGTAGGATGAGTTATCAAGTGCACCTTCAACCTATTTATATATTAAGAGCTATTTATGCAAGAAAGAACACTACCGGTACTGTACTACCTGTTCCACTGAACTGTAAATATTTTATAACTCACCTCATCATAGTTTGCATCATTAAGATCCTCATCATCATCGTCATCTTTTTTTTTGCGTTTGTTTGGTGGAGCATGGCGGTCATCTGAAACATCATTGGCGTCTCGGGCAGGACCAATATCAGAACGTGTGGTGAAGCCTGTTGCTCTGTGGAGGTAAAAATATTTCTTAGGACCAGTAACTTAACTTCAGTCAAATTAGTTTCTGTAACACTGGGTTACTCTCATTAAAGGAACATGAAATTATGTTTGTAAACAGGGCATATCCGAGAGAAACACCATAACGTTAAATGAAGTGAGTTAGAATGGTCCAAAATAGTGGATAATGATACTAACATACACAATATAGTGATCCCAGGTTTTCTGTAAATTTACCTAAATGGGTAATGAAGGTAGGAAAACCATACGCAATAACGATAATTCATTCAATATTAAAATGTGTGAATAATCCAGGTGGACCTCTTATGGTGAATTACCGGTACCATTACTTACCCTCGTCCCTAATGATACTAATATTACTTACCCTCGTCCCTAATGATACTAATATTACTTACCCTCGTCCCTAATGATACTAATATTACTTACCCTCGTCCCTAATGATACTAATATTACTTACCCTCGTCCCTAATGATACTAATATTACTTACCCTCGTCCCTAATGATACTAATATTACTTACCCTCGTCCAACACCAGCCACATATCCCAATGGGGCTGGCATTCCTATGAAGTTTTTCTTGTTTTTATTGAGTAGTGCTGCTGGTGGGGCCGTCATCTTGGATTAATTAACAACTAACCAACACACAGATACTTTTTCAACACTAAATTCAACTATATAGCCTCAGTAATGGGTAATAATGAGGGTCGTGTGTGTGTGTTTGTTGTTGTGATGAAGACGAGCAACATAAACATTGGTCTTTGATTCCTACAGTGTTGCCAGCAGGTCTGTTTGGTGAAATTTCCCCAGCTTCAACATTAGAATTTCCATTTATTTTACCTCAATAATTCCCTGTTTACTCTTCAACAAGATTGTTTTTATATTTTTACCATCTACTTGATATTTCGTCTGGTAGAAATTTCCCCATTTACTCTTGAATAATCTTCATAATTATAATACTATATCACCATTGGTACTTCTAAATTCCCCATATCTAGATAAAATTCCCCATACTTGGCAATACTGGGTATGGGTAATCAAGGCCGAGTCTGTTTTGAAGAGCAACAACATATTCACTCACTTGACGCCACTGGTTAGCCATCTTGTAACTCGGCCACCGATAAATAAAGAACATAATTCAACATATATTATGATTTTAGTATTGATATGCCATTCTATAAGAACGCATTACCGGATTTTCATACAAGCCTTATTTTACCAAGATGAAATTAAATCGGTATGAATTTCTGGGCCACTAAGAAATCATTTATCTTCTATGATGGTACTATTGGTGATGGCGCAAGTATGACCTCACTATGACCATTACCGTGCACAAGACCTATCCATTTAGCTAACTATCTCTATGTAACTAGTAAACAAACGTTCTTGCAGTTTTTCCTAAGGCCTCACACAATAGAAACACGTGAAGGGAACTCCGATATAATAATAATAATAATAATAATAATAATAATAATAATAATAATAATAATAGACACTATCATATGGATTATAGGTTGCATTATATAGTATAAAATATCTTGATTGAGTACAGCTGAGATAGATATTCTGATGGGTGTGTATGAAATAAGAGGATGCGACCAAAATAACGATGGAATAGAGGAGGGAGGATAAAATAAAGATGATAGGGGAGAGAGAGATGGAGGAAAAAGTGGAGGGATGGGAAGGGAAGGGAATGAGGAGCCGAATTAGATGTCGTGAACAATTTACGTTAGATGGAAAACATGGGAAGAACTCTCCTTGTTTTTATATATATTTAAGGAAGGGAGGGAGGGAGGGAGGAAGGAAGGAAGGGAGGGAAAAGCATCTGAGAGAGAGGATAAACACCCACATTTCTCTTTCTGCTTGAAGTTATGAAGGGAATGAAATAGAAAACGGCAACAAGAGAAAGAAGTTTAATGAAAGAAAAACAACAAGAACACAATAAATAAAAATGGAACCAACAAGAGTGAAGTGAAGGATGACACACACACACACACACACACACACACACTGGAGGAAAAGGTATTATAGGGAGAAAGAAACAAAGGAAGAAAGAAAAACCATCACTAATAAACCACTGGACCTTTTGGTTTCAATTTTCTCACTGTCTCCTTCTATATCACTCGCCTGGGGTTGAGAGAGAGAGAGAGAGAGAGAGAGAGAGAGAGAGAGAGAGAGAGAGAGAGAGAGAGAGAGAGAGAGAGAGAGTGTATGTGTGTGTGTGTGTGATTTAGATGAGAGTGTGTGTGTGATTTAGATGAGAGAGAGTGTGTGTGTGTGTGTTATTTAGATTAGAGAGAGAGTGTGTGTGTGTGTGTGTGATTTAGATTAGAGAGAGAGAGAGTGTGTGTGATTTAGATGAGAGATAGAGAGAGAAGGTGAGCAAGGGGATCTGAGAGAGAAGAGAGAGAGAGGAGCATGTAAAAAAGAAATGAGTAGAGAGAGTGTAGAAGGAGAATATTAGAAAGGAAATAGGACGGGAAAAAAAATGAGGAAGGAGGGAGAAATTAGAATGTTTAAAGATAAATTTAGTACAGCATATGAGAGTTAAGGAAAGAGAACTAAAGAGTGAGGAGAAAAAAAAATATCACAATCTTGAGTGTTTGGTGGGAAAAGAGAGGAATTCAGTATTTAATTAAAGGAAAAGGGAAAGAGAGGAATTCAGTCTTTAAAAGAATAGGTAAGGGAAAGAATAGGCGAGGGTATTAAATGAAGAAGCGATATAAGTTTAAAGAGTGTTTGGTGGGGTAAAAAATTCAGTAATTCAGTATTTAAAAAAGAATAGTAGGTAAGGGAGAGAATAGACGAGGGTATTGCCTGAAGACTGCAATACACACAACCACACTCGCCAACAACACAACATACACTCTCTGAGGGCACTGTGGGAAAGCCCGGTTCAGGCCATGGCCTTCTTCAGGAGCTCAGGGCTGCTCGGCCAGACACCTTGAGGAACTTCAACAACAACAACAACATAGACGAGGGTAATATTAAAAATGGGAGCGAGAGTGAGTGAGTGAGGGAGGGAATGAGAGAGGGAGGGAGTGAGAGAGTGAGTGAGTGAGGGAGGGAGAGAGGGAGGGAGTGAGAGAGTGAGTGAGGGAGGGAATGAGAGAGGGAGGGAGTGAGAGAGTGAGGGAGAGAGGGAGGGAGGGAATGACTGAAGGTAGAAAAGAATGAGCCTAGGAAACAATAAGTCTTCATCCCCTACTACTACCACCCCAGCAGCCAGTGAGTGAGGGACTGAGGGAGTGAGACGTGGCTGGGGACAACAAACAATGAATGGCAAGTCTTTGTTGTTGTGATGATGTATGTATGTATGTAGACTCGGCACCACCTCACCATCTCGGCTCCCCCTCACCATCTCGGCTCCCCCCTCACCATCTCGGCTCCCCCCTCACCATCTCGGCTCCCCCCTCACCATCTCGGCTCCCCCCTCACCATCTCGGCTCCCCCCTCACCATCTCGGCTCCCCCACCACACCACCTTCGTTTTAGAAAGTCCCACAAGAGTACTGCTGTTGTATTGTTTATTTTTTGCTTTTGCCTGAGTCCGAGGAAATAAGTAGGGACTGTATTGTTTATATTTTGCTTTTGTCTGCGTTCGAGGAAGTAGGTAAGTAGAAACGCACGCTAACAAAAGCACACGCACACACACACACACACACACACACACACACTTTTAATTTTCATCGTAATTAATGGAAACTTTGAATTACATGTTTTCACTTTACTCAAACAATCAAAATAATAGACAGCCCATCTTATAATAATTATATTTTTCTGGCCTTGTGTGTGTTTCCTTCTAGCACAGTATTTCCCAAACAGGGGGAAATTTGAATCTATAGCAGGGGGGAAATAATTACAATAACAATAAAAAAAATCTAATTTGAATTTTGTCACGTCTGAGAGAGCAAACTAAAGTTCTCTCTATCAACTTTACTATATAACTTTATGTTTATCAGTATATTTGTACATTTTTAAAATAAATTAGTAAATAGTCACAGTGTGTGTTGACTATTCTTTGCCTCGTACACATGAAGGGGCAAATCTGGATGGTTGAACTGCATAGGTGTAAATGGGAAATGACAGAAAAAAGTTTGGGAACCACTCTTCTAGCACAATATTATAACACTCTTGTACATTTCTCTGTGCTGCTTATCCTATATCCTAAAGAGTAACTAACCTATTATGAAGACAGTTGAGAGAGAGAGAGAGAGAGAGAGAGAGAGAGAGAGAGAGAGAATGTGTGTGTGTGTGTATTGAGGGCAGTTTGAGTGGGACCTCTCTTCATTCGGGTGTTGTGATTGCATTCATCTCCCCCTTCCTTCCTTCATTCATTCATTCTCTTCCTTCATTCCTTCCTTCCTTCATTCATTCTCTTCCTTCCTCCCTTATTCCTTCCTTCCTCCTTTCCTTTTTTCCTTCCTTCATTCATTCATTTATTCTCTTCCTTCCTTCCTTCCTTCCTCCCTTCTCTCCCTTTCCAAACGAAGAAACAAAACAAAACAAAAATAAAAAGCAGAAAAAAATATATATAAGAAAAACGAGTTATCAGATCAGGCAGGGAGGGACGAGAGTAAAAAAGGGGTTGAGAAAGATAAAAAAATATATATAGAGAGAGAGAGTTTGTGAAGAGCATTTTAGTGAGGAGGTGAAGGTGGTGATGGTGGTGTGTCCTGATTGGCTGAATGGGAAGGACTACACTGCTCTGATTGGTTACTAAAAGTTATTAAAGGTGGCAATGAGTGGCAGTCACTGGGACAGAGTGTAGCACACACAGTGTGTATGAAACACAATTATAGCACGCATCACAAGGATGATCATTGTGATGTGTGGCCCAGCGACCTCTCCACCCACCTGAGACCCGAGTCAGCTTCGGCTATGGCTGATTAAGCAGAAAGACCTCAGACAGCCGACTCAAACCCCCCACCCCCTGCTCACAGGGGTGATAACCTCTGGCATCAGTGGCATTTTTACCGTGTCCCGAGCAAGGATCGAACGCTGGACTGCAGAATTGCAGCCACAACTTCTACCACTGTGCTAGCCAGAGGCTAGTATGGTTGTATGGATATATATGGATATAAATGAAGAGAGAGAGAGAGAGAGAGAGAGAGAGAGAGAGAGAGAGAGAGAGAGAGAGAGAGAGAGAGAGAGAGAGAGAGAGATCACAGAAGAGAAAAATCACGGAAGACATAATATCACAGAATAGGGGAGAGAGAGAGAGAGAGGTATAAGATGACAGAAACAAAAGAGAAGGAGAAGGAGGAGGAGGAAGAGGAGGAAGAGCAATGGATAAGCCAAGGTTTGATAACTGTGGGTGTAAGGGAAGGAGGTAATGAGGCATGAGGCGACCCACAGATAAAATAGGGGGGTGGGGGGGAGGAGGGGGAGGGTGAGAGAGAGAGAGAGAGAGAGAGTGTGTTGAATCCTCCAAACTATTCCAAGCAACAGAACAGCATTATTATTATTTTTATTATTATTATTATTTTTTTATTATTATTATTTTTTTTTTTTTTTTTTTTATTATTATTATTATTATCTTGTGGTTGCATTTCCTGGTATATATACTTTGGAGGAATCAAGACACTCCAATGTAATCAAAGTGAATTATCCTCTTATTAAATGACAGAATGGAAAGAAGGAAAGATAATAATAATAATAATAATAATAATAATAATAATAATAATAATAATAATAATAATAATAATAATGATAATAATAATAATGATGATAATAATAACAATAATAATAATAATAATAATAATAATAATAATAATAATAATAATGATAATAATAATAATAAAAGAGAGAGGTAGTAGGAAAACCGATGAGATAGAGAAAAGATGATGAGAAAAATGTGAAAGTTAGATAAAAAAAAAAGAGAGAATGTGTGTGTGAGTGAATGAGGGAGAGAATGTGTGTGTGTGTGTGTGTGTGTGAATGAGGGAGAGAATGTGGGTGTGTGGGAGATAATGTGTTGGTGTGTGGGTTGGGGAATGAGTGAGTGAATGAGTGAGTGAGAGAGAGAGGAGGGAGGTAGGAAACTGATAGGAAATAAAATGTGTTAGGGTGAGAGAATGTGTGAGTGAGAGAATGTGTGTGAGTGAATGAGTGAGTGAGTAAGTGAGAGAGAGGGAGGTAGGAAACTGATAGAAGGAGATAAAATGTGTTAGGGTGAGAGAATGCGTGAGTGAGTGAGTGAGAGAATGTGTGTGTGTGAGTGAGTGAGAGAGTGAGAGAGAGGGAGGTAGGAAACTGATAGAAGGAGATATAATGTGTTAGTGTGAGAGAATGTGTGAGTGAGTGAGAGAGAGAGGAGGGAGGTAGGAAACTGATAGGAAATAAAATGTGTGAGTGAGTGAGTGAGAGAATGTGAGTGAGTGAGTGAGTGAGAGAGAGGGGGAGGTAGGAAACTGATAGAAGGAGATATAATGTGTTAGTGTGTAATGGAGTGAGAAGGGAGATAAACTCTTAACAGGACTGGGTGTAAATAGGTTAGAATGGGTGGGTGTGGGTGTGTGTGTGGGTGTTGTGTGTGTGTGGGGGAGGGGGTGTTGTGTTGTGTGTGTGTGTGTGTTGTCGTAGTGGGGATGGATTTGAGAGAGAGAGAGAGAGAGAGAGAGAGAGAGAGAGAGAGAGAGAGAGAGAGAGAGAGAGAGAGAGAGAGAGAGAGAGAGAGAGACTTCTATAAGTGACAAAAGGAAAGCCATTGACAACAGACTGCTACAAATGAGACTTGTCATAAGGGAGAAAAATGATTAAGGGTAAAAGAGAAGGAAAGTTACCACACTCATTTTACCTCAGATTTTTTACCTCAGTTTTTTTTTTTTTTTTTTCTTTGTAAACAATGAAAGTCCCGAAAGAAAGATATGGAGTTGAAAATAGAAATTAATCATCACACACACACACACATATACACATTCTCTCTCTCTCTCTCGTGTGTTGAGAAAGGAAGGGAGGAAGGAAGGGAGGGAGGAAGAGGAAGGAACGAAGGAAGGAAAGAATGAATGAATGAAGGAAGGAAGGAAGAAAATGAAGGTAGGAAGGAAGGAAGAAAGGACAGCGAGGCGTCATAAGCCAGAGAGAGAGAGAGAGAGAGAGAGAGAGAGAGAGAGAGAGAGAGAGAGAGAGAGAGAGAGAGAGAGAGAGGGAGAGGGGGGGGTATCGTGGACTGGGAGGCAATGGGATGAAGGGATTTATGGTGTCCTGTTTATCACACCAAGCCTTCCTCTCACACACTACCCTACCTACCTTCTTACTCTTCTTCACACACACACTCTCTCTCTCTCTCTTTCACACACACACAAACAGTCCCTCTCACACTACCTTCTTTCTTACTTTTCTTCACTCTCTCTCTCTCTCTCTCTCACACACACACTACCTTCTTACTCTTCTTCCCTCTCTCTCTCTCTCTCTCTCTCTCTCTCTCTCTCTCTCTCTCTCTCTCTCACACACACACACACACACAGTCCCTCACCCACTAGCTTCTTCCCATACACTCTCACTCACTCTCTCTCTCTCTCTCTCTCTTTCTCTCTCTCTCTCTCACACACACACACACACACTTATATCTACTTCTTCTTCTTCTTCTTCTTCTGGACCCTTTCATATCCCATCATCATTATATTTCTTCACATTTATTTCCTCATTCTCTTGTTCTTATAATTCTCATTCATTCATTCATTTTTACTTCATTTATATTCCTCCACTTTTATCAACAATTCAGTTTTTCCTATTTTGCATTTTTACTGTATTATTGTTTTTTTTAATAATTTCCTAAAAAATTCTAGCACTATTTTTTTTTTTTTTTTGTCATTTTCCAAAAAAAAAAAAAAAAAAAAAAAAAAAAAATTGGAGATTATGGAGTCCTTCAAATACCGCCACGAAACAAACACCCTCCATACTGAAGGAGCTCGTGTGTCGTGGTATAGTGTTTCGTGGTAATGTTTGAAGGACTCGCTAACCTCCAATTTTTTTTTACTATACATCATGGGGTTAATTATTCTCTTATATTTATTTCTATTTTTTTTTTTTTCAATATATAAAAAAAATTATCTCATTCCTTTTTTTATATTGCAATTTTTTCAATCTATACAAAATGTTATCTCATTCTTTTCTTTATATTTATTTTCATTTTCAATATATACAAAAAATTATCTCATTCTTTTCTTTATATATATTTCTATTTTTTTAATCTATACAAAAGTTATCTCATTCTTTTCTTTATATATATTTCTATTCTTTCAATCTATACAAAAAGTTATCTCATTCTTTTCTTTATATATATTTCAATTTTTTCAATCTATACAAAAAATGATCTAATTCCTTTTTATATATTTCCATTTTTTCAATCTATACAAAAATTATCTCATTCTTTTCTTTTTATGTATTTCCATTTTTTCAATATATACAAAAAATTATCTCATTCCTTTCTTTATATTTATTTCCATTTTTTCAATCTATACAAAAATTATCTCATTCATTTCTTTTTATATATTTCAATTTTTTCAATATATACAAAAAATTATCTCATTCCTTTCCATTTTTTCAATATATACAAACAATATCTCATTCCTTTTTTTTAATATATTTCCAATTTTTCAATATATAAAAAAAAATCCTAAAAACTCCTCTGTCATTAATGTTTTTATTTTTTATTTTTATTTTTCTCTCCCAACAGTTAAGCAATCAACAAACCACTCCTCAATCAATTACTCCTCAATCAATTAAGTTCTCAATCAACTCAATCCACTCAATCAATCCATTACTCAACCTAATCTTTCCTCATTATCCTCCCTTTTCATTACTCAGTTATCCATTTATCTCTCTCCCTTCCTTCCTCGTTTCGTAACAGACACACACACACACACACAACACACACACACACACACACAGAAACACACAGACACACACACACACACCAAAATCACCATTCTGACAGGTGTGGTGTGGTGTGATGTGTATGTGTGTGTTGTGTGTGTACAGGACTTGTGGTAACGACTGCACACACACTACACACACACACACACACACACACACACACACACATACCCACGTGACCAATACAAGCACACAGCCTGCCTAATACGTCATGCATGCAAGCGGATATTCACTCATTCATACAGTCAGTCAGTGTGTTATTCATTCATTCATATGTCATTCTCTCTCTCTCTCTCTCTCTCTCTCTCTCTCTCTCTCTCTCTCTCTCTCTCTCCTCTCTCTCTCTCTCTCTTTTCACTTTCTTTGCTATGTATTCCCTCTCTTCCTTTTTTCCTCTCTCTCTTTTTTCACTTTCTTGTTATTTTATTCTCTCTCTTTCCTTTTTTCCTATCTCTCTCTCTTTTTTCATTTTCTTTGTTATTTTATTCTCTCTCTTTCATTTTTCCATTTTCTATGCTATTATATTCTTTCTATCTATCTTTTTTCTCTGTCTTCTCTCACTCTCTCTCTTACACACACACACACAGACACAACACACACACATTCAGTTGCCCAACACTGTCAACAACCAAACTTTTGACCTTTAATGACATTCATAAATTTTTCACACTATTAATGATCTTCAAAAATGTACGGAATTATGTAGGAATCAAATTTTTAAGACTGTAGATAACCCAAGAGTAACTAGGAAAAATAATATTGATCTATGTTGATCTATGTTGCCCTCAGTTTAGAACAACACTTTTTAAAAACAGTGTCATATGTTATGGTCCAAGATTATTCAACAGTTTACCTTTGAAACTTAAGAATCTTCTCGGATCAAGCAACATTTTCATATTTAAAAGGGAAATAAAAAACACCTTATGCTACACTAAATGTTAACCCATAATAATGATTTATGTCACAATATGCTAGACCACAAAATGTGTACTAAGTATTTGCAATAATTATCTTATGAATACAACCACAATTATTAATTAATAACAACGTCTGTCATGGAGCTTTGACTCGACAGACCATTGCTTAATTATTACCAAATTTGTTAAATGTTTATGTACATATGTGTAAAAAAGCAATAAAAATGTACTTACTTTACTTACTTACTTTACACACGCAAACACTATTATATATCCTGTACTTTAAAATCCTCCTCAAATAATTAAAACTTACACCAACATTCATTTTACAGAACATATCCTGTTTACTGGTAGATAAATAATAATTAAGAATTCTCACAAAGTTTGGTTATTCCTTCCTTCTTTCCTTCCTTCCTTCCTTCCTTCCCTCCTTCCTTCCTTCCTTCCATCCATCCATCCATCCTTCCTTCCTTCCTTCCTTCCTTCCTTCCTCATATTCATACATGTGATAATTATAATACTTAAAAATACACCTATTATTTGATATATATATACCCACTATAAAAAGTATTCAGTTCTCTGTATGTATAGTAAATAAAATGGGATAA